>JABMBR010005669.1:0-14148 GCA_018881525.1 Meteorus sp. PSUC_FEM 10030008
ATATATAAACAGATAGAGATATATATTTAAATATCTTAAGTGTTTCCAAAGTAGAACATGAGTTAGAATGTTATTTCACATTCTGACATTTATGACAGGCGATAAAAGCTCTTTCGAACTCATTTCCCTAGTCTTATATTACTCTACGTTCGTTGCTCGCTTCAATGCAACCATGTAAGCTCGCTGCCGTGTTGAACTGTATTATGTATATGATGTATATATATGTATATATAATAGTGTTAGTGAATACATAGTAGTAGGTAGCGTTAGGATTTGTACTGTGGGACCAATTATGGAGAACGTCGCTGTCTCACCATGCTGATGTGTATTACCCTATTATTCGGTGGGCCGCGCGCGAACCAGATGTTTGAATGCACAGGATAATTTTGGCACAGCGAGATACGTGAATTCCTCGCTCTTTCCCTTCGTCACCCTCATCACTCTCACCGACATCCCTAACAGTTTGCCCTTCTACACAATTTACTCGTCTTGACTGCAACAACATACAATGCATACAGTTATATGATATTATTGGAAAAGTGAAATTAGGTCGGATTGCTTATTATTGTGTAATCATTGGACTTCCGATGAATCAATAGGACTGGGTAACAGTTCTGTGTATGGTGTTTCTGCAATATTATTAACTTTTCACTGTTATATCGTTGTTGAAATTCCATGTGTTGGGCGGGTAGTTCGATAGTTTCGTTGGGAACATATTGGCATGTGGATTGTGAAACTGTTCGATTTGCAGTAGAAATGTACAGGGTGATTTATTATTTGAGTATGTTTTTTTGAGATTGTGTGTAAATGTTTGTTTCAATAGTTGTTGTGTGTTATCACTAGATGAAGAATTATATTGGATGAACAATTGGATGATTTAGATGAAAGTAATTGAATAGAAAATTTTTTTGAGGGTTACATTTAATTGATGAGTATCAAATAATATTTTCGGTTTTATTTTTTTCGTGGTAAATGTTTATTTTATGAAATTTTCCATTGTACAATTTAACAATTTTATTGAAAGATTATTCAAGCGAATGAAACATGGTTTTTACATTAAAGTGCAATTAATACAATGATGTTGTGTTTGTAATGTGTGAATGATACTTTTTTTATGATCGTTTGATAACATGCCGGTATTTTCGTCATCTTTTCACCTGCTGTATGGAGGAATGAAAAATTTTACATGGGGCAGAAGATTGATCGTACGATATGTGTTATATGTACGATCTGAGAGTGAGTTATTAAGATGGTTATCGTGGATCATTCCATCGTCGATGAGCGAGCATGAGTCTTGAGAATTGTCAATGACGAACGTTTCTTATATAATATACAGATGTAGTTTTTTATAAATGTATGTGGATGTACAGACGAATTTATAATTATATTTGAATGTACGTTTGCCAGTGATGAGTCAAGATGTATCGATGATAATCTTATGCTCATCACTCGATACTATTTTATTGTGAGTGCATTCTCTGTTACAAAATATCACTAATTATCGTTTGTAACTGTATTTCTGAATTTTTCTTTGATACTTTCTGTTACAGGTAAGTTATCCACATTGGAGCACTCAAATTTTGACACCATGACATGAACAATGAGCTGCTGGTAATTATATAGTTGAAATTAATTTTTTTTCATTAATTATCCGACTTTTTCTCTTTGCTATATTTCACTTCTTGATTTCATTGTTCAGTTCGTGTTATTTCTATGTAACAAATAGTAATTGTGATGGGTATGACAAATAAAAATGATGTCTTCCGTTATGATACCGCACAGATAATTATTTTTTTTTTATTCTCATCACACCATATGTATTCATAAATATCTTCACACTGTCATATATAAAGTTGGGTAATATAATTAATGAAAATAATTCAGTTGTGTGGAACTAATTTTGAATTAATATCCAGTGGATTTTCATTGCGGTATTCCAATTCATTCATTTATTTGGATATACTTGACAATGCGTCAACGAATGAGAAATAATTATGGGGAGGTGAGAAAAAGGTGCTGAGCGAATTAGAATTTGATGAGTTTATTGATTTTTTTTAATAACTATGGAGCTATTAAATGTCGTGCGCCACACACATTCACTGAATTAATTTCCGTTCCAACACTGCTCTCCTTATTTCATCTTCTTTCACTCGCTATTTTTTTCTCTTTCTTCATTCTCATTTTTTAATTTTTATTTTTTCTTTGTTCTTTGCGGTTTTGTACATTCGAGTCGTTTTCTATTCCTCAGCATGAGGTCGAGGCAAACGTGATGTTGAGGCTTTTGTGGTTGGTCGATTGGTCAGTTCATTGAAATATACAGTATTACTTCTTTGTGCTGCTTGCCGAAGTATTTCAACTGCGTGTGTGGGATACATGTGAATGTATATAAACTCTGTTCATCTCACCATCCTGTTTTCCTCTCGCTCTTCCTTTTCATTCTCACATCAGCTTTCTCCCAACTCCGATGGTTTCCTCTCTTTACAGATTCTATCCTCCGATTTTAATTAGAATCTCATTTGCCTCACCCTCGCCTGCGGCTGATCGCGAATCCGGAACTCACAGCGGAAGTCGTTAATCATTCTGATCGCGCCGCACTTCTTTTTATCGTATGTACTGATGTCAGCTGGAAATTTCAAAGACACCGGTGAATGATTTTCCTTCCTCTGCCTCAATTTTTCTTGCCGCTTCAGCAAGATTGAAGTTTGTTGATTGATTTTTTACTAAATATGAATTTCAATATTTCATTATTAGATGAATTAATTAATAAGTTTCAGTTGATTCACGATTTTGTTGTAAAATAATTATTTCAACGTTTATCGTAAAAATTGAACCGTATGAGTTTTTGCGTTTCGTTTCATTAATCGCACCAGACAACCTTGGTGTACAAATTTCACGGGACGATTAAATTGTAGTTGCGTGACTTGTCAAATTCTCATGAATCGACTTGACAAAATTTGAAAAATTGTCGGAATTATTTCGTAACAAATCAGAGAATATTTTCTGCTCTCGGTTCAAATTTGAATCAAATGACTTTGCCTCAATTCGAGACGATTTGAGTACTTCGATCATGAAACAGCAATGAATCATTGACATCAAATTTTTTTTCATCCCCTCAAAGATATATTCGAGTATAAAGTTTTCATGTCAACCAAAGTCAAAAAGTTGGGAAACTTTTCTCACCACACGACATCACGATCATTCGCCGTGTCCTACATTTGTTCTATAAATTCTTATCACATCATACACATCATTCATGATAATGAAATTATATCCACTGCTTCTACATCAACCTTCCATTTATTAATTAAATATTAGTTCGTATTCAACAGAATAAACAAAAACACATTGCGTTAAATAATCATTCTTCATTATCTCTGCAATATTTATGGATGAAACTTTATGTAACGTTAATATTTTCCTATCAATTTCTATGAATTATTGGTTACAACTCATATTAATTTATAAACGGGTTGTAATATAAAAGGAACAGGGAGGGTAAATTATCGATTGGCGCACTCCAATTGAGGTTAAAAATAAATGACTCAATAATCCTCTGCTCATTTCCATAGCTATACGCATTTAAACCAACATGACAACGAAAGTAGGCGCTTTCCACAAATGGATGATCCACATTTACTATTTGATATCTCTACCACTTATTTCCTTTTATCTGCCATCCTCCACTTCGGTCCTTTGATTTTCCTACAACTCAATACTATTTATGAATTTCATATACTCCATTTCTTCGTCATTCACTGGAAAAATCACTACAGTACGACTCGACGCCAATGCTAAAGTGAAGGTCATTAAGTTTATTCTTATCTGCATTTCACTATGAAACCTCAAAATTTTTCCCTTCTTTTCCAACAGTTTCGTGGCATCTTTCAAATTTCATTCGTCTCATTCACCTTCATCGATCGTTTTTCAAGCACAACGTCGATGATCTCTTTCTAAATGTGAGCACGCAGAACTCTCATGCACATATGCACATGTCAGTTCATGTGATCTACAGTGTGAAAGTGAAGGAAAAAAAAATCTCATGGACCTGAACGTTTACTTTAGTTCCGCGCGGCTAAAACATTTTCGTTGTTGTGGTGTAATGTCGCTGTCGGGTAGCGTAAGCGAAAGAAACTGTGGATTAGCTCCTGTCGGCGTAGCTGGCGGGTGTCGATGCTAAGCTTTGGTCATGATACGGGATTACACTCGCTTGAAATATCGCACGGTTAGACCTATATACAAAAATATATGTGTGCAGTGTTGCTTTGTGTACGTATACATTCGTTTCAACTGGAACGATGAATGGTATTTTTCACGTTTTCAGTTTGTACATCAGGTACATACAGATTTATGAGGAAGTGTTGGGTAAAACCAGCTAAAAAGGAAGTGGACTATTCCGTAATATTTTCTAATTTTATTTTTTTGGTAGTATTACGATTCAGAAAAATTATTTTCACGCGCAAATCGACTTATTCATACATAGAAAAAGTTGAATTTCACCTCAACATTTAATTTAAAATTTTAATTTACAAAAAATTGACAATAAATAATTTTATGTTTTATACTTGATGAAGTATAAAAAATAAAAATTTATCACGTGAACGTGTCTGTTTGCGATCAATTTTATTTCTTTTGTTTTTCATTCTTCTGGTTCATGTAAAAGAAAAATGAGAACTTTATCAAAGAGAGAAGAAACAAAAAAGAAACTGTGTGCTGAACGTCAAATTTCATCTGTCAAAAGCAATTTCGTCTGTGTGGTGTGTGTGGATATGCTGATGATGAATATTGGAGGCTTCACAGCACACCAGACTCGCGTTTTATCCATGTAATATACATCACAGTTTGGAATATATATCCTCCTTGGATAGTGCAGCTCTTCAATCACGATACAATACGCTGCTATATCTTTGCAGACAGCGACGTCATTGTGAACGTGGCCGATAGGATTACACGTATACCAAATATGTATAAGTCGAAGAGGAGCGAAGCCGAGCGGTCGTCAGCCTTCCTCTCTCTCATACATCTCTCATGTTCCAAAACTTATCCTCGAATATATATCTTACATCGAGTTTAAACCGCAAGAGACGAACTGTTTGACGGTTCTCATTTCTCTCCTGACTGCATCATATCCTCACTGGAATATATTTGAGACAGCGGCGGAGAAAATAATTTTTGAGGAGAGAAAAATGAAAAATTCTCCGAAAGAAAAATAAATTTGTGAATGTTTGATAATTTTTTGAAAATATTCACTGAGATTTGCGATTCGTGATATTTGTTCATCCAAATTGTATCGATGGATGAATAAATCTTCGATATATAATAAATAATGTAATAAATATAACAATTGGTAGTCCATGTGAGACCGAGAAGATTGAGAGGAAATTTTTATGTCTCTCTTTCGGCCATGGCTCACTCGCTATCTGATCCAATTAAAATCGCGTCCCATGTTCGTTGAGTTCCACAAGCAGGAGAGAAAGGCTAAAAAAAACCTGGGTTTGTATATATATGATGTGAGTGTGTTGTGTGTGTGTGTATCGATAGCGCCGATCGACCATGAAGAATTCAATCATCGAACATGCGCGCTCTTACAGCGAAATGACTTCGTGGATCTGTCGTGTGTGTATATGTTTGTGCACAACATTCACCCTTCAAAAATAATTTCATCTGCATTGTGCATGTTTAGAGCCAGTGACCGATGATAATTAATCTTCGTATTCGTCAATGTTGAAATGTGCACTGATATGATATATGAGTATTATATACATTGAAGAATTTACATCAATTGGATACTGAAAGAGAACGAAAAAATATTGATTGGAACGATTGAAAATGGAACGAAGGCGTGTGAAAAAAATTGCCCACTGGACGCTCTCGGATATTTCGAGAGTGGACATTTCATTTTAGATTCAACGAATAGAACTGGTGAAGATAAAAAATATTTGATCATAATAAATGCGGAATATTATCAAAGATATCTCGACGTATCATAATTTTCATACATAATTAATGAAAATTTGGATTGAATAATCAAATGAATCATCTCCTTGTGATATAAAATTCTATCTTGTTGATAATTGTCTTCTATCAACGACTAAGTGAAATCCTCAATTATTTTGTATATACAGTAGCGATTATCTCCAAGTGAAAAATCGATGAGAAAAAAAGTTATAATATTTCTTTCATATTAAATCCTCTTTACTATCTACTTGGTGTATTCTTCAACGCAAATATCCGAAGTATTTCTCATTAAACTCATCTACCTCACCTTTATCCTTACAATATAACCAGAAAGAAAAGAAAAAAAAATATCTTGAAAACAACGTTGAAATAAAGTAAAAATCTGATGCACTGCGTCACCACGTCATGCTATTTTTTTATTGTTGAACATGATCTCATATTGCAAACTCGTCTCTTTTCATCTCTCCATGAGTTTCCTACCGCACCCCCTTGCGTCATCTCCATAGATACACACACATATATATATAGATAGGATATATCTCAACCGCGGCGGATGTCCTCGATGGCCGTATAAATCGTATTGGGCCAAAGTACTCTTGGGAGCAGATGCAGGGTCGAGAATATACCGCAATGAGATTCATGCGAATCGTGTCGAGTGAGAGAGGCGCGCACTGTGTTCACTCATCTATGTATATATACATCTATATAAATTAAAGGAGCGAGTATGTAAGTGGAGGGTGATGTGATAGCTGCGATGAGCAATATATATCGCAAAACCCATATAATCTTGGCGTGATTAAATGCCAACGCTTTTACGAGATCATTTGGACAACGGTTTGATTTCCGTCAATTGTATAAATTATTGTCAGAGGGTGTGTTACAACAATTGTTGTATTACACACGACTGATTTCAACATGAAACGAATTTTTTATTGGAAATATCAGTTGACTACTTTGTATGAACAGCCAGCGAAAAAAAGAAAAAAATTTCATATGATATATTTCATGTGTATTACCGCCTGTGTTGCCACGCAACATTTAATGTTATACTGACTGACGCGTCCAACTGAAATGCACACGTGGAATTAAATCCCCTGGATTAGGACCCGACGTTGCAGTGAGGGGTTCGACATGACACGTTTTATTATTTTTTTTCCTTTCTTTCCTTTCTTTTTTATTTAATTCAACGGCTGTCGCGTTGTGCGTAGCGAATTGCTCGCACCATAGATATTGAAGGCGTTTATGGATATTTCTTTTTTTCATATACACCTATTCTTTGGGGATGTGTACGTGGATTCATTGCATATGACAGGAGGAGGATGATTGCATTTTTATTTGGCTTTGTGGATTGTTTGTGTCGCTGTGAAACAACATATGTATGTGTAAGACAAACTTTCTACTTCAAAGTGCACCTGCCATTACAGGATTAATTGCCATCGACGTTGCTTTCTTGCTCGTTATGTTAACTCGTCCGTATAACTTGCTGTCGTTGCTACATTATTATTTTTATTTTTGTTTTATGGTTTTTTTTTATTCTCATGGGTTCCTTTTCTTTTCGTGTCGTCTCCATTGTTTCCTCAGCAATTTCTCTTGCATCCATCCCTCGCGGCAAGAATTTACGAGCAAAGTTTCCGAGTGTCTTTCTCCATCTATATCTCACCCTATCGTTTACTCTGCTGCTTGTTTTCGTCGTGGGCTTGCAGGCACCCTGTCATTGGGGAGGAAGTGTAGATATAGATATATATTTGTGAGATGTTACTGAGATAGATGTGAATTGTACGTATCAGTTTAGGGAGCGACCAATTTCAATCAACTGCGCTTTTGCAATAAATGTGAAAGGGTCAAGGGGGAAAAAAAGTTGAAACAGAAATATTATTGGTATTGTGTCGATGTGGGTAGAGGAATTATGATAGAAATTGTGTATGTAATAGGGGCGCAGCAGGGTGGTGACGTAGTTTGTCGAGACAATTTCATTATTTAGCGACATTTTTTTTTTTTTTTGGTTGATCGTGACGAGTTTGATCAAATCATGTACGAAGGATAATTTATTGTTTATTAAGGAAAAAAAGTTGGAGGGTTTGAGAGTGTGACATGTTTTCATCAATTGTTATTAATTTTATTTAATTGATATGACGAATGTGCAATATATGAATGTAGGTGTCAGTTCAGTAGTTGTAGAACACCAACACAGCAATTTGATGTGATTTAAAAAGTGTATGAGAAAAATTGGTGGAATTGCAATGTGAAGTGTAGACAATTTATTAGATGTAGGATTTCAGATTTGTTCTCATCTATTTTTTCTATGGTCTACGGCTTTCGATTTTTTCTTCTTTCTCGATCCTTTCATCCCACGTTCATTCTCTTTCTTCACTTTTTTCTTCTTTCGGTGGAATTGATTTCCTCGAGTTTATCGGTGATATTCTTCGGTCTTGACTAATTGAAATTACTCTCCTATCTTGGCAATGTAGAGTGTCTATCTTTTTTTTTTTTCATTCAAATGATTCCCATGAATTTTATTGGCTCCCGAATCCATTTCATAAATGTACAAATGAATTTTCGAGTCAGGTGGTAACTTCCATGACTTTTATTCCTATCGACCAAACATTAAACTGCTAATTGGAATGTAACGTTTGGCATGTGAAATAAAAATGAACCACAAGGATGACATTGAGAGAAGAAAAAAAAAATATCGAAGTACACATAAACGTCAACGTAATCACCAATAAATATAAAAATTGATGATGAATATATTTGGATATATTTCACGACTCTATACAAATTGCAACGATGCAGAAATCCACACTTTATTTTTTTCCACTCTAGCTCCATATTCTCTCCCCCTCTCTTCATCTCCCTTCTCGTTTTTATTCTCCTGCTTCCAACCGCAGTTTAAGTTGACGCCTGAGTGTAACCCTCAGGCAGATTTTCTTCTCTATCACTCCTCCTCCCCATTTCTCTTTCTATCCTTAATACTTTTTTTTTTCTTCTCCTCTTCCTTTTATCTCCTTGACAGTGGGACGACGGCGCATACTCAACAGCAGGTAATTCGTTTCTTATCTCATGACTGCAATCGAGCAAAGAACTTTTCGTCGACGCTATATAACTCGTGTTCATGAATTTTATTAAGATACGCCAGATAAAAACCGCGCGTATCGTTGGCGTTCGCTTGCTCCCGCGCAATATTATATACGTATAAATGTATAGGTATATTTATTCATACAATACTATTGAGATTCAGTATGCTGACGCATCCATACACATTTTCCTACACATGCTACCACATACAACTTATGTATAAACATATGACGACTATACCTATAATCGTAATGACCATGTTGGAGAATTCCAACTGCAAGCATATACTTATGCATATATTTATAAAATGTGTACATAGATATTACATATGTGTGAGTCGTTGGTTTTTCGAGATCGCATTTTCAAGATTTGGCACGTTCTACCGATATTTTTCCGTAATACCCACCGGTCTATATCCGGTTAGCAAGACCAGAGCGTAAAAAATGAAGCGATAAGGGACATGTATAGAGAAAATGAGAAACGTTGAATTTTGGTCGTGCATATACAATCGTTGACGCTTTATATATGGTATGTATACATGGGTATAGATGAGGAGGGTTTAGTGAGGGCGAATTCGTGTGGGTCTTTTGTCAAGGATATTCATGGCTGGTGTCGCTACTGGACGAGAATTATCCCGTCAAAAGTGTCGAGGTGAGAAGTATCGATGAGAGCAGAAGAAAAAGTGAGTGTGGTGGATGAATACTAATGTTGCAGTGCCGGATATTTCTTGGGTGAAAAATCGTTGGTATTCGTCACGAGGAAGGAGAAATATTTGTGAAATGTGTTGTGATTTGTATTGTTTGTGGTATTTTCACATGGTTTATGCAATAAAATTTTTCTTATTCTTACCACGGCGTTGTACACTGTTGATGAAAATTGAATAATTAGTGATTCATTGATCGAGAGCTTTATTTAATTATATAATCCATTTGTTGAGAGGTAGAATTTAATTAGAACCGACGAAAATAACTATCGGAAAATTTTTTATTTGCTCAACCGAATGAGTGCAATATCAATTTTTATTTTAGATCCGTATTGTATAGTAGGAGTAATCGAACATCTTTCTCCATTAATACTTCGATCTGGGTCTGAATTTATTTCTACCATAGGTCATAGTTCATTTTGATTGAGTTAGTGATATACCGAACTGCGAATTCACAACGACATGGATGGAAATAAAAATAGAATTCATCTTTCGTGTTATATTTTTGATCATGCTTCCATTATTCAAATCATACGAATGTAGATTAGTCTCTTCAATGACTACGATATAGTCCTGAATTTTTTAACACCATAACGACAAGAGTGTTCTAGAAATTATTGAATAATCTGATTGAAAAAATTATTTGCGTTCGAAAAAAGAAACGGTGTCCAGTCGTTGATATGAAAAATATATTTTGACAGAAGACACTTCGTGTATATTTTTGGAAAATGAAATGGGACCAGATGTTCACGTGTCTTCTTTATTCTTTTACACAACAAATAAATAATGCCGCCGCCATCTTCTTATTTCACTGATTGGTTGTCAGACTAACAGATGTCTAAATAGTACACGCTTGAATGAATTAATTTCCCTCACAAAATTCTATAAGAATACAGAAAAATTCTAACCCTTGACAAACATTATACTCTCATCGATACAATCTAACAAAAGCATGTTCCGAAACGCCATGAAATAGAAATATAAGAGTGCGAAAATGAATGACAGAATGTGTCCATCAGTGGATGAAAAACTAAACGAGGCGAAAAGAATTCTACTTATACAACATTTCCGATACAAATCGCAAAGCGTTCAAGTAAATACTGGTCAATATTGTTCCCTCGTCAAATCGCATGAATAATCAACAATGCACCCCTGGGGTTAACACCAAAATACAAAGAGAATATTTTTCGAAAAAGGATAAAGAGAAAGGTATTCATGTATAACACCAGCGTATAATTCTTCCCTCATCTGTCGAAAAATTCATCACGAAAATATAAATATTTCCGTTGTAAACGATTTAAAACGATCCTCACTCCATAATGGATTTTACAATGCGATCTTCGCTATTTATTATGAATAGTCGTGTGTGTACGTGTAAATTCTGTAGTATTTCATTTACGAATGTGAATATCTCACTCTCTTACCCTCTTTCTCACCCTTCTCTTGTAATAGCTCGTGAAATAATTTGTAGAGATAGTTTATATGGAAGTTGAAGAGCGGGTGATGAATGAAAGAATTTTGACGAAGATATGGGTAGACAGGGAGTGAGATATTACGCCGTGTTCTCTACTACCAGGTACACACTCATACCCAGTGCAAATGCAGAAGCATCGGTAGCACAAGAGTTGTGTAGGTGTGTTTGTGTATGGCCGGTAGAGAACGCGCATTAGGAAAAGGGGTATATAACGCTACGAATGCCGTTAGTTACGGCGGCTTACCACGTACGAGCATCTCCGTAATGCCCTTCCACCGCCACAACTACCATTACACTTTCGTGTATTTATATGTGTTATATTTATTTATATATCCTCTTGGGTCATAAAGACGATGTATATTGGACTCAACTTGTATATCTGCCTATTTTTACAAATTTTATTTGTTGTTCTGCATTATTTTCTTTTTTCCTTTTTATTTCACACTCAACCTACAAATACAAATAAACAAATAAAACCAATAAGACTATTACGTAAATCATTTTTTGTTTTCTGATAAACATTTCTCCTATTTGAATTCATTTAAAGTAAATATTTTGATTGAAATCAATTAGCGATTATTTTCAATTAATTAGTTTGGTTATGTCACAAGTTCTGGAGTCGAGAGAAATATTTGTCAACGTGATGCAGAAATGTTTGGATCATGATCTAATTGAAATTTATTAACGTTAATTATGAACGAAATTATTTCACTGTGGTTTTTCGAGTTGTTCTATTACATCAAACGTAATTAAAATTTTTTGAGCTTCACAATGCAACAAAAATTAATCGGCACCTCATCAATTTCCTTTGCGGATTAATTTTCTCTTGTATTTATTCAATATTGAATAAATAACCATCTCAATATCAGGAATATTGTGGGAATATGTCAATAAACCAATTCAAGACGTAGTAAATTCTTAACAAATTTTCTCTCATACCCACGTTAAAAATTAATCGCAGGGTTGTCAATGTGTGAATGAATCGATCGATTTGCACAACAAATCTTCATACATACATACACATATTCGATAAATATGTGTTATATGAAATGCATATGATTGATGTGTCTGTTCAATTACCGATCAACACCGGAAATTCAACGTGTTGTGACACATGTATATATAACACTCTTATACTATTGCACACACATATATATTCACTGCAAGGTCGACGCCGTGAAGAAGTGAGTTATGGAAGCGAGGATTAACGAAAGTGATGTTAGTACACCTGCTCTACCCACGCTGATATGCGCGCGCGCATATACACACATCAACACATGAGCACACACGTAACTATATATTCTCGTATTATATTGGTGTTTGCCATCAGTACACACAATAAAGCGCGCCCGTGAGGGCGAGGTTTGAAGGAGTTGGTACACTGCAATCACCAGTCAGGGTGCGGGAAAAGACTCTCTGAAGTAAATAATGCATCAAATGTGAATGAAACGAAGCAAATGGCAACAGGACAAAGTGAGATAATTCTATTTCTCTCACTCGGTCTCACAATCTATTTTTGTGTAAATTTAATCATTAATTATAAGGGTGTATAAAGCTTTGCGATGATGTTTTTCTATGACTGTTATCGATGTGAGAATGGTGAAATGGGGTTGTGCACGTTTCATTATTCGGGGTGTTGGGTATTATACAAACCGCTCACACCCAGCTCACTTTCAATTTTCATTTTGTCATGATAATAATAAAAATGTTGCTGTAATTTCACCCTTTCCAGTCTCTTTCTGCATGTGTTCATGTGTTTGTATTATTTTTGCAATGAGCGTTTCGTAGACAATGCAAACGCAACCCCTTCGAATATGAAATTCTTCATGATCACGTCACGTTACAAATCTTTACTGTTTCTGTTCATTTTTTGGTATTACGAGGGTGGTGGAAAAATGTTTTTTTTTTTCGCGTAATTTGCATTGGTGAGGGCTTTTTTGTTGTGCGTGTATATTTATATGTGTATGGGGGTACTTTTAGAGATTTTGTAGTTAACGAGGAAGTGAAAGAGTGAATGCGTATGGTTGGGGTGCGAGAGAGCGTGGTGGGGTAAAAAAAAAGTGTAATTGAGCGACATTTTGAATGATTTCACGATTGTTGTCATGACTACGAGACATTGTGAGGGGGAGCAACGTAATATTATGTATGTGTTCCCTCGTGTTATATCCTCTTGCGTCGAATAATGCTGTGGCATTAATGAAAGAAAGGGAGGATGATGATGAGAGGTAGATGGTGTGGAGACAGCGAAAATAGTAGTTGGTAGCATGATATATTAATGGTATATTATTATATATTAAATATGTCGAGGATGTGTGAAGTTTTTTCACTCACTTGATGATACAACTCATTCGTATTTCTGATAAATTGCGGATAAAAAATTATACTGAGAAGAATTTCAGATACTAATGTTGTCAAAGAGCGCTATTTATAGTGAAGAAATTGCTATTTCTTCCCTCATTCCCCGATTTTTTCATGAAATTTCTCGATTGCTGTATTAAATTTCTAGATTTCGACTCATTCCAAAAAAATCATTGACAATTGAATTTTAATTCTGATGTCAATTCTAAGGATAGAAAATTGAGTATAAAATTAATTTCGTTAATTATTTTCAACGAATATTTAACTGATAAAATTATTTTCGTGATTGTATAATGAATAAGAAAAAAATCGAGCTTTATCGCGGATTGTTGTGTCCATGGTTTCCAATTCCGAATTATATGGACATACACATACAAACATAACTGTAGCATAGACTGTGCTATTTTCTATGTGCAACTGTGTATGTATAAATTCCACTCAGAATTATCGCGCAAGTGCACTATGTGGAATTGAATTTTTATCGCGTGTGCCACACTAAAATGACCAAGAGGACATTCTGAATATGCACACTCGTCAGGGTTTATTTTCCACTTATCAGATATTGAACATATTCAATATATAT
>JABMBR010005670.1:0-14142 GCA_018881525.1 Meteorus sp. PSUC_FEM 10030008
TATTATTTTATTTTTTGTTTTAGTTCCTGCGAACCCGTGGTCGTTCCACAACATCGATGTGTCATCAAAAATACAAGAGTTTGTCGGTGGCGCCCGGACATCTTGCGTCGTTAGTCTCGTGAACAGGAAACGAGTTTTTGTTTCCTTCTCACTGAGTAGACGCCAGCGATTTTTTTTCTCGCTTTCTTTTTTCCTATTCCGTCCATTTCTATATGAAAAATCATTCTAGTTAGAGTCTTTCAATGTATTTCGCATACATCTTTGAACAATAAATATTCGAAGTGAATGTTCCTTTTGAAGAATAGTGATACAATTCGACTGATTGTAAAGCAATAACCCCGTCGTTGAAAATAAAACACAAATAAGTAAAAGGAAGAATCGCAATTTATGAATACAATGTACATGGAATTGCATGAATGAAAAGTATTATAGCAAGCAATATAATAAGATGATAGACTCATCAGCTATTTGTAAACTCGTAGAAATAAACAAGTGAAAAAGCCCTCTCGAGAGCATTGAACATGACTCATTACTACAGGAGTTTCTGCAATAAAGTCCTTGAAGGGTGATGTAATAATTGGCAATGGGATGCTCGAAGAGCCAAAAGTATAAATGCGAACATGCAGACCAACCGGAGGGGTGGGTTGAAGAGAAATTGGTGCAGGAAATGTTCGAACTGAAGGATTAAAGTTTCTCGTTTGCGCCAAATCCATTAAGCTCTTCAACAGAAATTTCCAAGTCGGACAGAAAGTAGAAAAGAGAAGTAACTAGAAAGTTGGAAAAAAGGTGGAAGATAACGTAAAACGATATATAACGAACAATAAATGAGATATTGATTTCAGGCATTTGATTTTCATTTTTTTTTTTTTTTTTTTTCCCCACTAACCATCTTCATATCCTAGATAATAATGACAAATTTTTTTATATTGTATGACACAATACAAATCGAAGAAACCAGAGATTCATCACAGAACGACCTCAGTGGCATTGATGAATTGACATTGGTGATAAGTGGATGGGCTTCATGAATCAAAGTCAAGAGGATAGAGAGGAGAGACGAGGGATTGGGATTAAACGTGTAAATTCAAGCACATATAAACCTAGAGTAAAGTTCGATGCATCGACATCTAGGCAATATCAAAGTATCGTTTCTATATACGGTGCCGCGTCGTCACCAACACGTCTCGTCTAGTAACTTAATTATCCCGGATTGATGTTATCGGGAGGTCTTCATCAATCCTTATCCAACGACAAAAGAAAGAAGCCAAAAATATGACGCCTGGACTCATCGATCTGAAAAATGAGATGAAGGCAACATCGGACGATGAAATTGCTCAAATATTTTCTATATTCATTTTTTTTCTTGTTCGTTTCTACACACACGTTCTTTATACACTATTCAATTTTCTCCCGTCCATGAATGTGTTTGAAGAATAAAGAACCGCAAGAGATTGTTATAACAATTTCTGTGACAACCAGGTGGTGAAATAAAATAGAATTATCTTTTCTTCTTGCGAGAATGAGAGAGAATAAAGAATAATAAAAGATGAAATAAAAAGTAAAAATAACTTTGACGATGTTTCATTTTATTTTTTCGCGATTTAGCTTCGGGCACCATATTCCAAAGCGAACATTCAAAAATACAAGACCCGCATCATTCCCTCTTGCGCGAGTCCTCTCGCTCTTCTGCCACCCTCAATTCCCCTTGCGTTTTAGCCTCCTCTCAAATATCGATCCGGGCACACGCGGCTTGATGGTATAGAACAAAGAACCTTCCCCCGGGTTGTCTTCGTTGGTAGCCCTGACAACGGGTGTACGCTACTCTCCTCTGTTAACCTAACTCCTTTCCCCTTTCAGCTTTGCCCCTGCCCCCTTGTTTCACGCTTGCTCTCTCTTTCTCTCGTTGCTCTTCAACCTATTCGTACACTGCCGTATTTGAATTACACGTGAGCAACAAGAAATCACAGTGAAATATATCATCGCAATGACAGACACTAAAACCTAAAAATTTATGACGCGGTATTAAATAATTCCGTTAAATTTCATGACTTGCAGAAAATATTCGAGGGCATAATATCACTTTGGCTAATTACGCATATCAGTTCAATGAACCGTTGGAAAATGATTGTAAAACATCTTCAATGCAATTTGAAAAGAATAATAAAATAAAAAGCGATGATGCGTATGCGAATGCAGAGCGTATCATGGATGTTCCCATTAGCTGAGGCGTTTTATCGATTGGCACACAGGGAAGCGTGCCGCCAGGACAAAGAGACCAGGAAGCCGCGTGCGCCACTGCCACACAAAGGTTCCCTCGTTGCTTCTCCCGCTTCTGGCTGGCGTCCTCCTTGCTCGCTTACCCACAACCCCGCACGTCTTCATCCCTTTTGTCGTTCAGTATACATATTCGTTTTTGCTATGGCAAATTTCATGTGTACACGCACAAATTTTACGATCTCTATATCCTCAGTATACAATCACATATGTAGATTGCGAGACGTACGCAAAAATTTTTTTGATTAGGAATTTCGAGTCATTGAGCTTTTAGTGCCAACTTTGATGTAACAAGAAAGATAGTATGGAGAGTTATTACCAATTCATTGTTGTAAACATATCTCTATTGTATTGTTTTTCATGTTTTTCCTGTAAATTACTAGAAATTATCTGAAGGTCTACTCTTGACTATACATTCACCCAGACAAATTGCCCACGGTATATAAGACATTAATGGGTTAAGAGTCAGTTAAAGTGCCTTGTACACACGAATTCACTGAAGCAATTATTTCGTCAGCAGTTGGAACAATTCCAGCTTGGGCCGTATTGTCTCGCGTACAACGGGGAAATGATTCACATTGAGATGAAGGAAGAGTAGAATTCAACAACAAAGGAGTAAAGATGCTTGCCGACATTGTCGAATCCTTAACATTACACAAACCTTCTTACATTTTGCTATGCCTTGGAGCGTGAGCTTCGTTAGTGTAAAAGAATAGTTGGGAATAAAAGAGATTGGCGTGTTGGATTCTTATTTTAAAAAATAAACTTCTGTTTTGAGTTGACTTTTGAAGATGATGTTGGCAGGAATAGAACAAAAGAGAGCCCAGTCTTTGTTTACATTGGTGAAGGGACAATCCGAGTGCGTATATACATCACCCCTGCTCTCTTGTCTCAATGCTTTTGGTGTGGTTTCAACCCCCGATTAATTCTTGAACCATTCATCGCGTGTACTGATGGTGATGTTTCTATCAGTGCTATGGCTGTTGATACTTCGTTTGGGTGTGGTAGATGAGAACTCCGAGTGAGAAACCGTCCGAATTTTGTCTCGGCGCAACGCCAAGGGAAATGGAATGTCGTCGAGATCCTCTGACGGAATTCGACGCGTAAAGATATCACAATTTAGTGCCATTCGAGTGTTTTGAACTGTATACTAAATTTCCTCGTTATGATATGGACAGAACATGGCGGCGAAAATTGTCCTGGAACCCCTGTCTGTCAATCTTCGAATGCTCTTTGTGTAGAAAATCGATATTGTGCAAGGCATTATTCATTCGCCAATCTTTGATGCGATGAATATCATAATACCGTCAACAAGTGGATGTTAGAAGCTGGTCAATTCCCACATTGTGCTTCATGATAACAGGAGAAAACGGTGTAAAATTAGCGGCTTCTCAGCAGTGAAAGAAAGAACTAGTCTACTCACAGAACATGATAGAAAATATACAAGGGTTGAGGGATTACTTGGGGGATTCGAAAAGGGGATCACAGCAGCCGATCACTCTTCCCCATTTTATGCTGATGTACTCGAGGGTCAGTCCAATATTGTAATGTCCATTCAACATAACAGAATCGAATGATAACCCATAGATAAAACGCAACACTTCATTCAAAAAAATTGAAGTGTTGAAAGGGCAAGTTGTTCTCTTACATTTCGCACTTCCGGAACAATACAGAATCAATATCCGCTGTTCAAAAAGCGGATGATTGATGGTGGTTGTCAAGGTATTTCATGACAAAGAAGTAGACGCAACCAGATAAAATGTGTGAAAGAAGGGAACAAGCTGGGTTAATAGTATTTGTCATCAAATTTATAACTATAGGAACTACATATTTGTACCAGATGGATGGTCTTTGTGAGTGGTGACGGTTAAAGACGAAGTATCATGATTGCTTAGTAACAAAGACGTAGATCCGTCATATTTCCATGTTTGGTTATCCATCTTTCCCTTGGCTCTGATGGTTGATGTTGTCCTCTAGGATTCAATCATTTCTTCATGCCAACTTGATTAATGTTGACCCCCATGACAATCAAATTCTAAAGCACCGCAAACACACACTATTTTACTCGCGTCCCTTCTCTAGATTGTAGCGAGTGTTCTGTGTGTTCAAATGATAGAAGATTTTAACAATGAAGAATAATTTATCGCTCATGGCTTCATTGCATATTTCAGCATGAACGAATCAGTACAAATATCCATGTTGGATTACGAATAATCTTGTGAAGTCTAAAATGACCATCACAAATTTTCTCTGCATGCTAGAATTCTCATCGTCGTATGACTACAGCAGATTTCATCCTGGACTATGAGATAAAATGCTCGAAAATCATCAGAATGGTACTCGAAACTGAAGTATATTGCATACAATTGTATAATTCATTATACTGTCTTCATTTGAATTTATCAACGCTGGAGTGATGCAAACGAAATTTTATATCGTCATGCGCTTTTCTCCAATTTTAATAATGAGATACAATCTTGTTTCTCATCGGTTCTCTCGTTTGTTACTCCACTAATAAAGTTAAGTCATATTGCTCCAAATGAATTCCATTGAGAAGTTTTCGCGCTGCGCAACTGAATATATTACTGAATCTCACCTCCGTTCGGGAAATAATCCGGAACTGTTTAATATAGAAAACAGAGAAACATGTTAGATTATATCGGTATAGTTTAGAGGGTTGGAGGTTTGCATAAATCGATGCAATATACTAAACCATTGGTGCGAGTTTTGGAGTTCATCCAAGCGATTAATCGCTCACGTCCTTCTTGGAATAGCCCCGAGGAGAGGTATAGTGATCGTGTCGGCCCAAAAACTCAACCACTCTGTCTCCCTCTGGGAGCCTATAAAAATTCGGAATATCCTGTGCTTTGCCATTCCACACTTTCTTTTGGTCCCTACACCAACTTCTCTTTTTTCAACACACAACCCACCAGGTGCTTCTTTGAAACGATACGGCCTCCACCAACGCAGAGTATAAACTGCGAGGGTCCATCTTTATTGTCTGACTCAACCATTTGCCCTAAAAGGCAATTGACCAATTCCTCCTTTTTATTATTCATCCCAAAGTTCACGAATAATTTTCGATTTATATATCTCGAATAAAAATTCTGTGCGATAATTGGAGAAATTAAGCAGTATCTAACGACTATCTTGGGATAACATTGGTCGTGTACAGCAAACAAATCGCCATTGTTTCAAGTACATTACACCGAATGCTTGCAACAATACTGAGCTACGGCTGAGTGAGACAGTGAGATAGATAGTGCAAGAGTGGTCCAGTCTAGGAGCTGTGCTCATAAATGCCTTTGAAACGACCTCGTACAGAATAACGAGAAAACATGGCGTCCGGGTATAATACTCCGGCGATAGAAAGTTTCCCCATAACTGAGGCACGCGTTTCTCTCTATAACGACCGTCTTCTAAGTCATGACAAGCGCAGAAAAAAAATCAGCCCTGGACAGAAGACGTGATAGTGTCGTAGGATAAATGAAAATAATGAAAAAAAAGGACGGGTAACAAATGGAAAAAGAAATATCAAGTTTGAATAAAATGCAATGCCGAAATTGTAATTTCTTTCCATTCTTTCGTAGTGGAAAACTTTTGTAATTCAGTCGTGAGGTTTCATTGATTCTAGTTCAATGGAAAAATCGCATTGTCAATGAATGAAAACTGAACAGAATAGTTTTACATTATATGTGGTTATTTGTACATACTCAGACACATATTCAAATTTACAAAATATACACTATGAGTTCACTTTTTCGAACAATGATAACTGGATAGAACAGCACGTTGCTTCGTCGCGCTCATTTTTCGATGAAATGGACAATAGAAACGTAAAAAATTCAAACGCTCATGGCGAAAAACTGAGAGTAATGTTAGGATAGCGGGTCATCAATATCCAAAATTTTTATGACTGCATAAATATAACTCGAGATTTTTTACGACCATCTGATGACTTGAGTTGGGGCGGCGAAATTATCGTGATTTAAGTTGTGAGACGGCCGTAACGATCACGTTGGCCTTTAGGTCCGTACAGTGAGCGTGACCAAATACATAAAGAAAAAAAAAACAAATCAACGAATTTTGTGACTCGAAGACGCGGACCTTGGAGACCCGCTTGATCCGTTGCTACGCGAATATTTTACGCGATTGCTCTGAGCGAAACGGCTGTATAGAACGGAGATGGCTCCAGATTCTCAAGAGATGCTGAACTTTTTTTATCTCTCTAAGGGATCGAGCACAGCGTCTTGCACTGCACCTTTATGGCTAGATTTCCATTGTCATAGTATTTATTGGTATTGCAAAACACATCAAAACGATGTTCACGAATGAAAACATTATTGATCATAGTTGAGAAAAAAGTTAATTCGAACCAAATCTGATTTGTCATCTCAACTGTACTCCAGCCAAATATTGCCGGTGCACCGCACGATGATTCACTATTGTTCCACGACTTGTTGCAGTATGAAATTTATCAACTAATTGTACTGTTGTTACTCATCAATTTGTATATTATTCCAATGCGTAGTTGATGCGAAGCTTTTCGCCTTTCATCACATAATGAAGAGATAAACCGTTTGCGCAAGGAAGATAAGACCTTTCAAGTTAGTCAGCATGTTTGCCAACGTTTCATTGTACGATGAGACCCTTCTTCCACAAAGCTCTTTACTCCTTTGTTCTTGAACATTGACCAATTTTCAAAGCGCTTATTTCCATTTCTCCTGTCGCAAACCATTACCAACTTGCGCACTTTATTCCTAATTCTCTTTTCTTGCTTTCACTCGTTTCGTCGCTTCTTTGCCAACATCCATATAAATGAGTGATTTCGTTCGTCTTCCTGTTTCTTAATCAACAAATAGTTTATTCACAGAGAATCGTGTTACCTACTATGTTACAAATAAATGTACTTTGATTAACCTATTCTTATTCATTCCAACGCAAACTAACATCTCAACGTTGGGAACGCTGGGTGAAAGTGTCACGAAATTAGATGCAATCAATTTTGCATCTTCGATTGGAATTAGCTACAAACACATTGAATAATTGAACATGGTGCTAGATGAGAACGTACGAATAAGAGCTGGTCGAGGAACAATCCATGTGTAAGCAGGGTACTTGAGGCCCGCATTTCCAACTACACTCGAAGCGTCATAAAAAACGGGTTCGAGAAAACCCTGAAACAAAGGCCCACTAGTTTTTTCCTTGAGTCATCGCCAATAGTCGTTGACGACGACGGGAAAATCTGGACATTGGAGTTTGGGACTCAGAAAGCAGCAGACGTGTCTATTCGTGAATATATATATATATATATGCTCACATAGTATCTTCGGTCGATAGAGTCTTTCTTATTGTATTAGAGTCATTCATATAAACTTACATATCATTATAATCGAATTTTATGATAAAATTTAGTATAATTAAAAATTTGGTCTACGACAAATCAGAAGTGGAATACACTTCCGCCTACTCTTTAGCCGACAAGTGTAAAAAAAAAAACTATTGTGTCTGGAGGTGATTAAGAGTGCTAGTTATCTGTGGATACTGTACTGTTAGTTATGGGTGACCATTAGCAGTGATAACTATTATTGTATATTAATCGGTGTATCTTAAGTTTGAAGTGATGGCTAGAGATAAATCTCAAGAACGTAACCACAAGAGACGCCGTGATAGCTCAAGAGGCCAAGAACGACATTCTTCGAAACGCAGATCGGATGGAGAAGATCGCCGATTCGATTCGGGTGTGGTATCAACGCCTTCAACCAGTAGCGTAGATTTCACGAGTTTGGATTTCGCGAAACTTGCGGAAGTTTTGGCGAAGGCGCTGCAAAATAATAAGAAATCGTGCAAAAATTTTATTAACGAGGAACTTCTGCCTGAGTTTGATCCTTCTGTAAAGACTTTGACAGTTACGGAGTGGCTAGCAAAAGTAAACTCTTACGGGAGTATGTATGACTGGGACGAAAAAGTGAAGTTGTGGTTAGCCGGGTGCAAATTGCGGGGCAACGCCAAAATCTGGTACGGTGAACTGCACGAGTCACAATTGTCTTGGCCAGCGTTTGAAAAAGCAATCGCAAGTAAATTTCCAGGAGATCGAAGTTTTGCCATCTTATGCAAGGAAGCAATACTGTATGAAAGCAGTCCTGGACAAGATCTCCTACATTACTCAGTAACGAAAGTGGAAAAATTGAACAAACTCCAACTCAATTTTTCTGATGATCAAATTGTCTATATCATCGCTCGCGGGTTGCACAATGAAAAGATTCGTACGACAGCATTAGCCGCACGTTGTAGAAAATTCTCCTGTACTGAACAAAAACTACTCGAAAGATATCTCACAATGAAATTCGAACATCTCCATGAGTGTCATCAATAAAATTTGTAATATTACTCAGATATTCCTACAGCATTAACAGATTAGAATACTTAAAAAAAATCGAAAATGGCTTTGTGGGACCCAAGTGTCCGAGGTCATAAAACAGGGCTAGGTTTTACTTTCCCTCTTGAACATGCTTCAATCAAATGTTGAGCTGTATTTTGATCTCAAAATCTATACGTGAAATAGAATAAGACAAAGAATTATGAACTAAGATTCATTTTTGTGAAGAAAATCCAACACTTTTTCACCGCTGAGACGAAGAAAAAATGACAAATGAACGAAGATGAAGGTGATGGATTTTTTCCAGTGATAAATTCAAATCACCAGTGAGAACGTATGTAGACTTTGTACACTCAGGATTTTCAGCCACAGTTTACATTCATAATATATATGTGGGCATTCCAGGCTCCACACATTCCACGTTTGTTTGCGTTCATGATGTGGTTGATCAGTTGAAACCCGAATGTTCAAACCTGGGATTTATCACAATTCCATAATGAATATGAAAGATAGATCATATTTGTAACTCACAGCAATGATATTCCAGAAATTGAAATAATCCCCGTGCTAAAATTTTGAATTAAGAATCTTTCCACCGAATATAATTTTCAGATGTGGATGCATCACATAGCCCCCCCCCCTTCCGTTATTTCTACTATGAGAAATAGTTGAAATATTTCTGGATAGGTTGAAACCACGACGAAAATTCACATACATCTGCATCCCGGAATTCCCAAGCGGGTGAGAAATGTGAGTAAGAGAGAGTGAGAGTGAGAGTGAGTGGGGGCGAGTGAGGGTGAGTGAGGGAGAGTGAATGGAAGAGAAAAGAGGAGTATGAGGAATGCAATTTGGCAAAAATTGCGGGAGCTTCCCTCGCGCCATTTCGGTCGCTAATGCACGTTCCAAAGTACTATATCTCCCCCTCACCATTTCTCACCCCTCATTCCCTCAATCTATCTATCGACTTCTCTCGCTCGCTCTCGTTCTCTCTCACTCTCACACTTGCACACGCGTTTATTGCATTGAACGAAGTAACGTGACGTGGGACTAACACAATTACCAACGCGTCGCTTTGGCGTCCAACGAATTATCGTTGTCGACGAGTTCCCGAGAGAGAAACAAAGCGGAGGTATAGAACCGAAAGTGAGCGAGAACGAACGAATTGGACTATGTAATATGTAGACACACGATCCACGTGTATGTGCATGTACGCATAATCGAGTGGGACGTGAACCACATTACTCAATGAATCGTTTCGTTACTATATATCGTAGAGGACGCGTACGGAAATGGTTTATACGGCTCATATGGTGCCCGAGATATTTTGAAAACCTTTGGATGCCGAGTATATATAGAAATGTGGTGCCAAACTACAACCGCTAATGCACGTATAAGGTGTATACCTAGCACGCACACTCGCATGAGAAGACTGGTCAAGCGTTGTCTCGGTTAGGTACACGGTCAATGACGCTTGGCGCGCACAAACCCGCGCGTTCTACACTCGTCGTCTATCGTGTCCCCGCGTCCGCCGCATCCGCTGCCGCCGCTCGTCTGCCGAGTCTATATTTCTCTGTGGTCATTGGCCCGCCAGGCCGCCACCACTTTGCGCGCCGCTATCTATCGTGACCAGCTGTATGTGCGATATAAATGGATATGTAGGACTGTGTGGTGTGTGCGAGACGCCACATAGAGGGACTGTGAGAGAGACGTACCAAGAACGAGAAAGCGATCGAGCGAGAGGAGAAGAGCGTAAGAGAGGTACGAAAGTGAACGAGCAAGAGCAAGAGCTACAGACCAAAGACACTCTCGGGACCTGACAAAAGCCGGCCTTCGAGCTGACATTCACTCCACGTTCGTGCCACAACTCTCTTCGCTTCTCTTCTTGCTCTCTTCATCCGCGTTCGATCTCTTTTGCTCGTGTCGTTGGGTTTTGTGCGCCCAGGGACAAGACCCGACCGACCGACCGACCGACCAACCGACCACGGCCCATAACACACACCTAAACACAAACTTACAAACACACACATCCTCACGAACAGACACGAACACATGAACACAAAGACTCGTCATTCCAGCCGAGACTCCTTCAGGGCTCACGGTCTTTCACCGTCTCACTGCGCGCCCGCACGTATATACCAGTCGAGTTCACGAGACGACGGATATTTTTCAGAGAGGCGATATACAGAGAGCGGGTGCAACAGGGAGATGTTTATATTCTGGCCACGGCTAGGCTAAATATCCACCCAAGAATATAATATGGATCTGCGTTTGCGCTGTAGGATTTATCTGACGCATGGACGTTCAGAATCTTTTTCCTACCTGAACTTCAACATTTCGTTTTATTGCAATGATAATTTTCAATGATAATAACTTCTTTCTCATCTGCATCGTCTTCTTTACACAGTAAATATTAGAATATGAAGCATCTATGAGAGATAAATGGATGTGGTAGATGAGAGCAAACAGAAATATTTTGTAACATGATGTTTTATCAGAAGTGTTTGTATTCAATATCACATGCAGATGATAAGTTATATTGACAATAACGCAATTTTCATTATTGAGCAACCGTAATAAAAGATTCGAGAAGAGTGGAAGGTGAGTTCCCAAAAATTTCATCACGACTCTTGGTGCATTGAGGAAACAAAAACAGAACAGTCCGCAAGACAGATTTGTTGTCTAAAACAACGACCAGGAATTTTTTTCGTTTCCATCAATCCAAATTCAACAGAACATGACTTGCAGTCTACACTAACTATGAATTGCGTTATCACAATCGGTGACTCTGTTAGTATGAAGTTTTTCGTAAAAATTCTGAGTTTGATTCAGATCAAACCTGAAAATAAACGTCGGGCAAGAACCTTCATGATGGATTCGCATTACGCGCCCATTATATACTGTGCAAGATACAAAGTCTCCATCCCTTGCTTGTGTTACTTTCGTCAGCATTTATTTTAATGTCCACAATTTTTAGCGACATGTAATCTTTCGGAATTTCCAATTTAACCAAGAGTATTCAATCGCATCACCATTTGGTGTGTTCACTGCACAAATATTTCAAAATTCATACGAACACAATCACAAATCGGCTGCCCAATTCCAAAACACAGGATGGGAAAAATTAATTTTTCGAAATCGGCTTTTCACTATTCTTCGTTCTAATGGACTCATGTAAACGTTATCCAATCAATATTCTTCAACAATTTGATTTTTTTAATAAACGACAGTTGATTTGTCATTGAAAAATACCATTTCGTGCGACTGAAAGAAAATAAATTTTATTGATTTTATAGCAAAATTTATTTTTGTCCCTTACTGTGTTTTGAAATTGGGCAGCCGAAATGTTCAATAGAGATGCACAGTCAGTCGTTCGTGTGATATTGCCTCATCATGAATCGGTGTAGAATTTCTCAAGTTCAACCACCAATAATTGAACGTAGTTATAATTACAGAAACGAGTTAAATTTCGTCGGGAAAAATTACTAACCTGTTCCATTCAGGTTTAGAAATTTCTCTCTTGAATAATTTTGTATCATTCTATATAAATGGAAATGTCAAAGTGGGTTAGATTCTCCCAAGCACACTGATCGATCCTGAATGTGCGTTCACAATTCTGTCTATTCTATGATCAAAAATCATCATCCATTACTCTGACGATTTTCACAAAGTTTCGGTTGACAATTTGAATATTTTCGACTCCACTAAAATATGTTGACTGAGACTATTAGGTACTGTTGAGAAGACATAACGCTTTCAATAATATCAACCAGCTATCACATTTGACTAGTTATCTCTAGCGACTTGTCGTCAAAGGAAATCAATGCCGACGAATAAGTCTCTGTCGTATTGGGAAGGGATTAAATATCTTGAGCTACAACTGGGGAAATCCGAGCTAAAATATTAATCCCTCCGTAATTCGAATTGCAAAGGCACACTGAAAGTAACTATTGCCGTATGTGACCAATGTTGATCAAGAATCATTTGATGTTTTGGAATAGTGAACGATTCTAACATTCCTTCTGTTCTCAATATCAGCAAAAAGAATGCGACGAAAAATACTCAACGAACTTGGCTATAGTACAACCGAGATAGAAATTCTCAGCACTGAAACCAAATAGATAGATAGAAACGGGAGGAGAAAGCATGGACTATCAGTGTTGCTCAAGAAATATATCAGGCAAAGAGTCTTTTTCCATCTCTTCGAATTGGATATCAGAATCGTGTCACAGACGCATTTTGCTGAAAGGGCGTACAAAGAGAGATAGATCGTTATAAAAACACGATGCTGATGCGACAGAAGGAGAAAGAAGTCGCTCACCCTGAGAGCAAGTTGGCGAGGTAGTCCCATGAGACAACGACGACGACTACGGCGTCGATCCCAACGACGCTGAGATCCTTTATGGCACGGGGTAGATATTATAGTGCAAGCGAGTGCGAGCATCAGCATCACCGTTGAAAGGGAGACTCACTCGCGTTCGGGGCTATATCGCTCTCCCATGTGTATATATACCCATATTGTTGCAGCTCACCGATCGTGTGCTCCACACATGACTCACCTCGAGTAAAGCCACGCGCAAAGGTAAAGGTAAACGAAAAAAAAAAAAAGAAAAAAGAAAATAAAATATGGATTCTTTTGATCATTTTATTTTCAGTGTGAAAACTAATGAATTCAATGTTTTATTTCATTATACGGAATATTGAGTTTCACACTTTTCAATTCAGGGTTTTTTCACTTCACGTTTCGTGAATTGATTTTATCTCGTGAAAATTGTTGCCTCCTACACTGTTCATCGGCGCTCGTCGACTAATTATATTAAAATTCACATGTTTGACGTGACGAAAGTATGAATATATATTGATGGTTATTTCATCCTAGATTTACCTACACTGTTCCCTTCATTACGCTCGGGCGGGCGCATTTATCACTTTTCTCTTTATAAACTTCATATAGAGGCACATACATTTATACTTCGTGTTCGACCTCCTTTTACCTGAAGATCCGAGGGGGAAAATAAGGCACGACGACCGCATTGGCATCACCACCGTTGAAATCGTGTGCGTGCCCTGAGATGGCGACCTTGGGCCCTCGATCGCGCCACTGAAGCACTGCACATCATCAAAATCACATAGATACACAAACGAGATCTTCTTAATAAATTCTTCGCAATTTTTCCATCATCGATTACACTGGTTTACAGTACATCTGTTGCTGAAAAAATTTTAGTTGTTGTTGACTACTTGCGTTATACTAATCTCAAACCTAATAGTAGATTTTCTCAATCAGCTCTAGTTTTTGAGTTTCAGGTATTTATGTTTAAAACAGAAAAATACGTGTCTTTGCGAAATAACGTTTATTCTAAAAATCATATTAATCAATAAGTTCCAAAAATCTTCGCTTCAAAGCTCGTCTCTTATGTGTAGACTTAGGGAAATGCCGTATCAGAGACCAGCAATAGTCAGACATCATATTTATATCCCAAAAACCCTGA
>JABMBR010005671.1:0-14140 GCA_018881525.1 Meteorus sp. PSUC_FEM 10030008
TATATATATATGAAATTGTAAAACTTAACTGCCAAATTCAGATGAAAACGATAGTACTTCTTGCCTTCAACACCGAATCGACCGTATCCTCCAGTGAATTGAATTTGTACAGCAACGTGCCATAATTGAAGGTACCGGGCGACAACGAAAAGTTTTGTATGCTGTCGCGCCTTCTATTTATTCCATCTTTAACCGTTAACATTTTATAGACATATATCTATACATATATTCTTTCTAATGAAACGCGATTTTATACCAGTAATGTTTTCAATGATTTTGACTCTAAACTTGATGACCAATGTGTAAATTTGATGTGAACTTCATGCATGCTCCCTCTTTTTTTTTGGATTCCGAGTTATACATTTCGACTATATCATCGTGGTTGGTGATTTGAATCATTTTCGTTCTCACTAATAATCCAGTAGAAAACAATATCAAATCCGGGAGAGCGTTTATTGCATCTTCACGTTGTATAGGATTCAACGAAATGTTTATCATAGATAGATTTGGTTTAACTATCATGAGAGTTATTATAATCAGTCATCACAAGGTTTCTCTTTTTTATATTTAGATATCTCGAAACTTTTTGAATAGCGACAATATAGCCACGTGAATTTACAATTAGAATATTATAGGTGACATGATGAAAATAAGAATTTATACACTTAATAAATTTTAATGATAGCCCAAATAAAGAACAACTTCAGATCAAATTTTTCAAATTTTCGTTCTGTTTATATTGTAATAGAAAAATTTGTGGTGATGAAGGAAAGTCATAAATTGGACTTAGCAAGCAATCTTATTTATTTTGGTACTCCATAGGTTCGGTATTCGTATGATACAATATTGAGCCAGTTCGAAAAGACTGTAATATTATAGTTTCATAATAATGACAGTATTAATAATTTTTCCTAAATAACCTAAGGCAGTATACTATAGGGTGATACAATGTTTGATAATAATACCTAGTTAAACCTCAACGAAAAGTGGCTTCAAAAGCCCAACGTTCAAATAGGGTCCTACTGATTCTATCTACCGGATGACCCATTCTCCCTCGCTCTCACACACATTAAAGATTTCCAAATTTTCTTCCATTTTTTGCTCAATCTCACACTTAAATCACAATTAATGCTACTAGAAATGGTACTTGCAAAAATCAACTGTGCCAACGACGTAATCGAAAATGAAAGCTTTCACATTCTCTGAATCAATTATTAAAAGAATTCCTACTTTTGACTTGCACTTTTTCCCCACTCTAGTACGAATTTAACGTCTAGTGAGTGAGAAGGAAAGTTCAATTCATTTTTTATTATGAAATATAAAATTCCGAACTCTTGTCTCTCCTTTTTTTTTCTGTGAATCTCAATATGAGAAAATTCATCGTTTCTTGCTTTTCTCTATATATTCGATTCACAGGTTACGCCATTCTATGACATATTATTGCCAATTGACCGCAGAGTCATCATAACTCTTCGACGAATGCATCGACTCACGAATTTACGCAAGATCGACTGATAACTGAATGTACTAATTTATGAACTACATATACAATCGTGCACGACAATAGTAAAATGTCCGATGCAAAACGTTTTTCATTTTATTGAGCGTTTGCCTATGACATTAATTTCTATATGAAAACGTCGTGAATATTCATCACTGCTCGTTCTTGACGGCGAGTCTCATACAATACGAGAACACTTTTCTCTTTAATTGTGATATTTTCATTGATGGGCAGAACGATTCGCCGCGTCAATGACGAGTTAATCATTGCACTGTTTCAATAATAATTATCAACACGATATTTGAACATCGCTCAAAGTGCATCAATCATTATTGTTATTATCATTATAATTATCACTCTCACTCTCCTTTCGTTTCTTTAATTCATGATCTGCATTATGCTCTTTCTTTTCATTATTCCCGTTTACATCCACCCTATTTTTATCCCCTCCATATTGCTTGCTATCTAAATTTCATCTGTCTCATTCACTCTTACTTTTACTAACAATGTATGGCGTGCGTATAGTAGCAAGTGAGCTAAGCGACTACAATAATTCGTCGCACGATCTTCAAACAATTTATTGTCAGCTAAATCGGGTGAAATGCGGGATAAGAATTAAATAGACGTAGGAGAGGAGCCCACGCTATGAAGCAACTGTTCTGCGATACACGAGCGATACGACAAATGATGATACCAACATCGAAATTGTTTTGAGATATATTCCATGCGATATTGTATCCAATTTTCAAGCGACAACCGGCTCGGGACTGCATGGCTGTAATTCAGGTTCGTTCGGTGGTTCAGTAGAATTTGATCCTGATGCACTACTCGATGCTGATGTTGTGTTTGGATCATGATTCGCACTTGGATCTGGTGTAAGAGCCGCCCATTGAGTGGTATAAGGTGCGGCACGTGCTTGTCGCCTTGCTTTCCGTTTCGCTCTACGTTGCTCCATTACGAGACGTAGTCGTCGCATTTTTCCTTTCGTTGCCTCATTCTCTCTAGATAACTCTTCTGAATGAAAATAAAAAGGAATAATGAATATTCAAATGAACGTACATTCAAACGCAAATATGTTAATACATACCCATTGAATAGCCGGGTGTTGAGTCCTGGAAGCTGCCATTGGGTGAACTCGAACACGTAGCATTCGTAATTCCAGAATTTGATGACGTAGATGATGACTGCTGACGACCGCTATTGTGTCTATGGTGGTGTCTATAGTGACTAGCGGTTGCTGCGGGTGTTGCACACAATAAATCATTCAAAATATGGATAATTGTGCTGATATCACGTTTTGGACGACCATGACGATCTTGCAATGCGGGATTTAATGTACCGCTGAATGTGCCGGAATAAACACCTTTCCCATGATGATGCATACTTTCAATTATTGCACCCTGTCGACGTCGAGCATGTTCCTGATAGCATAAGCAAAAAGAAACCAATATAAATGTGAGTTCATACAATTCAGGATATATGAAAAGATTCGGTAAATCGATCGGTACAGATTCTTCGGGAATTTATGTATGATTTCAATTCCTGCATACAAACTTTTCGACTAATCCTTGAAACTTTCTTTGGGTGATTAATTTACATATTGCATTAGTTTTTCTATGCTCTCCGAGTTCGCTACTCTCATTTTTCTCATTTCTGTTTCGGTATACACCGAAATAGACATGAATATGACAACCTAGAGTACATTCTTTCGTCATTGTGACGGAAACTCGGAAAATCAAGATATCTAGAGAAATATTCATCGCTTGCATTCCAAAAGGGTGGACAAATTCTTTCGACCGTCAATAAATGAGGACCATGATTCGATAACTTTTTTTAGCTCTGTAATGAATCGGAAGGGTCTTTGTAAAACAAGTGAACCTTGCTAAGGTTAAGGTCGATTTAATTTCATAATCAGTTACTTTGCACGCTCCAATGATCAATATTCAATTTCTTGAAAACTCACGTTGCATGTAGATAATAATTAGCAATCAATGAATCATACATAAATTCCATATAACTGCGAGTCAACTGATTTACGTAGCTTAACCTCTCTAAAATGCAAATAGATCGTTATAAACTCGAATTGATTAGAAAAAATAAAAGAGTGACACAGGGGAACTGGCTTCGGTAAATATACCTCGGCGAGGTCGACCCGCGAGGTGAGTACCTCAGAGGAGAGTTGCTTTAATTTCTGCGTAAGATTCCGTGATGCCTCAGCAAGTGCTCGCGTATCGAGTGTTGCGGTAGCAACTTTACTGCTTGTTGACAATCCCATTATTGAATTGGTTGGAATTTGAGAATTTGAATCACATTCAGGACTCCTCAATGCTACATTATCTGTTGTTGTTGCGGCTGTTGATGATGCTGTTGTCTGTGAATGATGATGACCCATTGTGCACAATTTTTTCTTTGGCGGTGTGCAGGGCGTTATGGATGATGTGCCAACAATGTCATCACGATTCGTCGTTGTTGTGGATGATGAAATGGTTTGCTCTGTAAGGCTGTTGATGGGTGAAGAGGTGGTTGACGTTTGTACAGACGATTGCCATGGTGGTATCAATCTGTTTCTAGGATGATGGTGGTGATGGTGATGATGATGACTGTGATGATGTCGATGATGTAATAATTGTCGACGTTGCCAAAATGCGGTTGGTGATAATCGAGCAGCTTGTGAGGTGGATATTGTGCGCTCACTTGCGCATGGATTTGTCGTTGTTGTGGCGGTTGAGATACTGGTGCTGCAGCTGGCGGCAGCACGGAGCGCTGAAGCAAAACTGCTTATCAGTGACGAAGTTCCGGTGGGTGTGCTGCTATTGGTACTATCATTGTTGGTGTTAGTGGTAGTGACAGCGGTGTTGGATGTTATAGTGTTGCTACTGCTGTTCTCATTCTGCTTTGCGATACGCATCGATCGGGCAAGGTGGTCATTCGACCTTCTGTGTACTGGCATCGACAATGATTCGAAACTTGAATTAGTCGAGGTTGGTGTCGTTACCACAGGTGTGTTATTATTTCCAATTGATGAGCTTAAATTTTCACATGGTGAAGACGATGTTGGAGATGAAGATGATGATGAAGATGATGACGATGATGACGATGATGACGACGATGACGATGAGGACGATGAAGATGAAGGTGGTGATGTTGTAGCAACACCAGAGGGTCCTACTGAAGCAGTAGGCGGTGGTGCTGGTGTTACTGTCGAGAGTTGCAGTTGTATCAACATCATTTGATCGCCAAGTCGCATCGTTAAATTTAGTGGTGCCTTTCCGGACAGGAAGTCATTCACCTGTGAGTCATTTAGACTCTCAAGTGCTTGCATTACGCTCTGCTCTGGGCGTTGTCCCTGGAACAAAATCAACACAAAAAAATATTAGTTTTCGCTCTGAGTTCGTGATCTGGCATACATGAAGCTATTCACCTATATCGAAATATTCATTCATATGGCTTAAGTATCTATACAGATATGGCTGTACAGTGTTAATGAAAACGATCGCAAGTACACTGCGTTGCATGGATATGATCACCTTTTTTCTTGTTCATTCTACATCAATACCGTCCACTGTCAGTATGTATATGAGTGGAAATGACCTCAGTACAAGTTGACAATAGTGGCTGAGGCACCATAGCGGATATTAACCACAGAATCGAAATATAATGCCCATTCGATGCCGCAGCTGAGGATGACGCCAATCGATGCAGTCATGTTCTTGCATGCACATGTCTATACATATATCTGTACAATGTGTGCGACATATATTAAAATTTTTACAGATGGAAATTTGCTGAATTTATTCAACTTCTTGTGACATACTTTCGTCATATAACATCTTTTCCAATGTGATATTCCATTCTCAGACATTCAGAACAAAGAATTTACTAACACAATTTCATCTCTATAATATAACATGAACAACCCTATTCATCTTCTAGTATAACGAATTCAATTGTAGTTAATTCAAAAGAGGTATAAATCGAAAAAGAAGATGGGTTTTCCTCTCCTGCAGCTGCGTTAAAGACAGATCTGATTTTGAATTTGGTGGAAAGAACCAGTGAAGAACATGTCAATTGATTTCTAATAATTCCAATTTCACATGTAACTCTCACGTTTATAATTATTTCCTGTCTGATTTTTCATGACGTGTTTCATCACCCAAAAACACGATCAGATATTCCAATTTAAACAGCTGACAACATTCTCTTCAAATTTTCATGTCGTCAATTCTCCAACCATGAACATATGCAATTCATACAAGACGACCAAATTCAAAACTTCTTGACTCCATATATCAAAGAACATCTCATTGATGTGAGATATTTGTCGGGATTCATAAGATATGAACTACTCGCATTGACATCGTAAAGAGAAATAATCAAATTTGAATCGTGTTCAGGAAGGAAATGAATAGAAGGACCTTTCAATCCTCCATAAGCCGAGCAACCTTTCATTATAGGGTATACTAATAATTCTGGTACACCCTGTATATATATAGAAGATCGAATCCCAAGAAGACCCGCATACAGAGAGAGGAAACCTCGCGGGCATACATTGAAGCTCCAACATTTCTCCCCGGGGCATCATCAGGCATCCCTACGCCTATACATGCTCACATATACTTGGCAAAACACCTAACGGACTTCTTTTCTCACAAAGTCCATGCACACTCGTATACTATACGCAATAATTCAATTTGTTAATATATTAAAACTCAATACACATATGCAATTTCTTTGTGTGATATCAAAAATAATAAGACATCAACATCATTGCTATTCAATTGTTTATTTATACATTGAAGGTCTTGTATACTATGCAACCAAATTGAGTGAGATTGTGCAATGCAATATGGAATTATCTTGACATTAAAATCGATCCAGAAATAAAATGATGGCTGATGTGAAAATACTGACTAATTAAAAATGTTAATGCACAAATTGTAATTAAAATTGAAATGAGAATGAAACAATCAAACTTATATTCGTGAATTATAATGGATCATAATTTGAATTATTAAAAATGAATTATTTCCAATCATATTCTCTCATGAATGATTTGATTCTCTGCATCTACAGCCCATACTCAATTTGGAACGATTGGAAAATAAAAATGAAAGGGAGAGAAATCCATTGACCTATTAGAATAAAAATTATTCAATTTCACAAATTTTCGTTTATCTCAATTATTGAGTATACTCGTCTGTACCAAAAGTTTTCATCGTTTTCCCAATTCTAATAATGACTGAATAACACTGCAACGCAATAAAATATCGAATTGTAAATATCAACCGAATGAAAACAGTAGATACAGAGTGTAAAAAACTACCTGAACCATCAATACAAAAAAAATATCGATATGAATTTTAATAAATTTTATTTGTCGCAGTGAAAATCAATATAAATCTCTTTTTTTATTTTTAACGCAGTACTTCAATCCCATCGACAAAAAATAATTGCCAATTATGAAAATATCATTACCAAATGTCTCTAACAAACTGTATCATCATAAAATTACAAAAAATTATAACAATACAAATAAAATAGATACCGAACGACATTAATAAAAAATAAATAATTTCAAGTGGTGTAATATTTGGGAACGTTGTCATTATTGACGTTCTCAGCTATCACAACGACCGATCGAAAGCCCAAAACGCAACCTGCTATCCCACACGTCCAACAAATAGAAGCGTCCCACGTGTCACATCCCGGGAGCACTAATACATCGTTGCAGAAGGGCGACAAGTGGGAGACGAACGATTTCACGAAGGATATGAGGGAAAGTACAAGATAAGAAGATGTGACATAGAAATGTGTGAGAAGGAACCAGAGAGACAAGTAGCTTCGTTGAAAATCATGGTGCGAGAGTACAGACCTACGCCTTCTCTTCCACCCACGTTATCTTGATTCACGCATACACACAAACATACAACTGTATAACCCGACGGGGGCGACTCTTCTTTTCTCTTTCTCGCTCGTTTTATATTTGTCGTTTTATTATTTTTGCTCTGTTTCTCTCGGTATGTATACGAAGCACTGTTGGATCAAGAGACCCTTGGACCCCTGTCGTGTTATGTATAGAGTGCGCGCATTATATGTGGATATGTGTACATGCGTTCCAATGTGTGGCGCATCGACTTCACGAGCACATGCAGCCATGCCTTCGACGATTATTTGTATGTATGTGTTCTTTAGTGCCTAAAGTAAACGAGTGAAGAACTAAAGATGCAAGATGAGATGTGGCTATGCGTGAATTTTCTACTGTGAATTTTTTTTTTTTCTTTCACAACACTGGTGAATACATGTCAGAGTAAAATATTGGTGGAATGAAAAAGATGTGAATGATATCTAGAAAATGAAAAAATAGAAAAATGGTTGTGGTGTTGGTTGATTGGATTGTTGAATCAATGCCAATGTTTTGTCTTGAATTCATTTGCCATTCAGTGAAAGAGAGAGTTGTGTGTGAGTATGTTCATATATTGACGTGTGTATGAATAAAATTTTAATCTCATATTTGTGGGAGTTGTTGTTTATTCAATAAACCACAATGGATTACAATTTTTGTTTCACTTATGTGATTTATTCAGACGAAGTAAAAGAAAAAATTGAATATTTTCTCTATGAAAAATGAAATTTATAAAATAAACAGAAATACTGTAAAACTCGTGAAAATTCACAATGACAGAATTTTCATTATTCTTCACCATTATTGTACATTCAAATTTGACTCAAACTTGATATCACAACTCGTGACATTTTTCTCACAACAATTTAAAGTATCAGCTGTTCAGCAAAATGACACGTGACATATCTCGCACGTGCGCTGTTGAAATAATTTATTATCCATTAAATTTTCCAGATAATTATTCTATGAAAAATATTTCACTGAAATGCAATAATCGTCAATGTTCTAAAAAATATTCCAACGTAATTCTACACCAGGAAAATGACTCTCCAATTAATTTCACTTCATCATTCTTCAACCCAGTAAATGTACAAACTCACGAGTTGTCTTGACAATAACTGACGTGACATTTAATCTTATCAATATTTATTATCTGAAAATACTTTGAACTCAATATTATTCACAATTGTAATTTACCATTTATGTTTTCATTTGTGTTTATATTCTATAAATAACTACGCACATAATTATTTGTAAGAAGAAAAAAAACGAGTTCAAAATTGTATATTAACAGTTTCCTTATCATTCACACAAACCAATGTATGAGACATAATATAAACACCAGAACAAAATATCAGAAACAAATGAAAAATATTGTCAACCAATGTTGATACAATAAACATTTGTAGACACAGACCGCGTGAGAGTCGTCATTGTTAATGCGAAAATGACAAGACTCAAAACGGATTTGCACGAGGGCAGTAAACTGATATTGCATTCTATTTTTTGCTCGCAAGTTATGAGCGATAAGCGTTTGAGTGATGTGAGATTGGCAGTAATCAGGAATATTTTTTACACCGCACACATTATTCAGGTAATTCATATTCAAACATATGAAAAAATATTCGTCAATGTGAAATTGATTTCTTAGTAATACTCCAACTGAGTTTCATCATCACTTGGTGTTAATTCCAATCAACTGTCATACGGGACAGAATAACCGTGATTAAAATTGTTGGATACACTTCGTGAGAGTCACTTTCAAATTGAATACGCTTTTAGTGAACGTCTGTTACCAGAAGCATTCAGAATAAAAACCATTAACGTATGAATGAATTATATTGCATTTATTAGACCGAGACTCGCTATTGAACATTCTGTGACAAAATTTCAAATGACGTCAATGACAATGATATGATTGACCTTTTTTTTTCATAATCACTTCCACAATTTATTTTATTGAAATCATAAACTCATTAATATACACCAGAAAAAATCACAACGAAAATGTATCCTCGTAACACCTTCCAATGCTTCCTTCATATCACAAGAACAACCTTAATTACTCAGATAATTACTGATCAGTAATTAAGCACAATAAAGGAAGAGGCTTCCTCATAATGCATTGCACATATTAATGAGTACTCGCACCCACCAGGACATGGAACCGTGGTGCGACGATCAACATCCAATCGCATGATGAAACAACCTCTCCATTGAGGAGCAAATACCCCATGCATTATTCCACAATTACACGAAATTAATTTCTCCATTGTCCTTCTACATTGCTTCAATAATAATTAAGCAATCATTATTGATCCCAATAATTTCTCATTGAATTATTAATTAAATTCAAGCATTGGACGCACCAAGTGCATAGCAGGTGGTCGAGACTGTTCAGCGAATTTTCATGAAATAATAAAAACAAAAACGATGGAGAGTTCTAATGTTACACCAATTGGGAACGCATCACAACACTAGAACTGAAGAGAAAAAGAAATAAATATATCGTGCAGCTGAAATATGCGAATAACGACTAATCCTCTTCAACACTTTCACTCTCTCGTCAATTCGTGCCCGAAGCCACTATTGAATCCTATGAACTATTAAACAACTTGAAAGAAAAAAAAAAAAAAAAGAAAGAAATATGTACATAAATATATTGAATCAAATTGCAGCACCCGGCTGAAGTTCTCACGCTCGATGTCTCTCTCATTCATTTTCTCTTTCTCTCGCTCTTACATTTTTTTTCCGTCAATGTGTGTAACAATTTTATTATCTCTCTCTCTCTCTCACTTTTTTTCTCCATCCTCAAGAACTCCTTCAACAGAACTAAAACCCTACTTCTTTGTCCTGGACCGTGAAAATACACCACCTACGGACGTCCCTGAGAATTGTGAAACGTAACTCTGTGTGTGTGTGTGTGTGTGTGTGTGTGTGTGTGTGTGTGTGTGTGTATAACGACGTTGTATCACATATGAAAGAGTAAGGGAATGAGTGAGAGCCCGGTGTGCATACAGACCAGACGTTTTCGAATTGACCACGTACAAGAAAGGACGAAGGAAAAGGAAGGCAAAACATTAGTTGGTGCAGTCGCGCTTTTCTCTCATTCTTGTTATTGCTATATATACATATGAGTGTATGTGTATACCACACCAATTCTCCAACCTCTTCTCCTTTTCTCTTCACTCTCTTGACAGCCAATAAGCCCGTGAGGACGAGAGTCACGAGGGTGACGACAACGATGACGATAAGGACCTCGCAACGTTGCCACAACTCTCAATTCTTTGGGTTTTCTCCTCATTTCATGATGTTTTATTTATACACATTTTGCTATTCATGCAGTTTATATATTTTTTGTTTTCTGTATATATATATCTTCATTTCATCGTTGAAGAAATTAGAAAATGGTCACGACAACTGTGTTTATTAAAACGACAACTAACGAAGCGTTGAATTTATGAGAGAACTGATGTTTCGTAGTTAAATGTGTTATGAAATGAATTCATGTAACTGGGACAGATCTGGTACACTTTAACCTTTTCAATTGGACTACGGATTTAAAATTGATTCGACTATGACGATGTGGTTACACGATTATGTTCAGTTTAATGTTGACACGTAAATTCATTGTTTATTAAATGATATAATAAATATGAATGATGAAAAATAATTACAATTAATTTCACTGCGACGTGTGAATGTTGATAATTCATCAGAGCAATGAAGTAGTTGCTCGATATAAATTTCCAGAGATTATCAAAATATTCAATTGTAAATATTCAGATAAAAAATTCGTCAATATGTGTTATCATTTCACCTTGAAAATTCAGCGAAATATTTATTACAATGAACAGCTGTTTAGTATATTATAAAAATATAAATTTGATGTGATGAAAGTAACTTGTACTGTATGACATCAATGAGTTCATATTTCAATACGAATCAATGTTGAAATTATAATCCATTTCTAACTTGTGATGAAGAAAACAAAATCATGATATCATAACTTGGATATCTCGCAATGTTTCCGATCAAACACTCTGCTAGAAATGATTCAAATTAAACTATTTCCTTATCTCATTTATCTCAACTGGTTCCACGAAGTGATTTCATATTTCATATTCAGTTACTGTGATAATTTCATATGCTTTGTCACGTCTAACAAAGTTTAATAATGAAAACATAAAAACAAAATTGTGAACCACCCCAGAAAAGCATCAAACAGAATCAAATGAATTTTATAAATTGAATCGAATAGATTCAAATAATTCTCATGAATCATTCAAGAAAATTTTGCTATCGTGTTAATGCGTGCAATGTAACGATGAAAATCCTATCAGTTCTCACGTCCTCACCTACAGACCCATCGCTAATATTATCGTTTTCCTTCCTCAACAACACATTGCTCTCTCTCATGCAGTCCCTCTCCTCTTTGCTTCTTCATTCCCCCATCCGCTTTTTTTTTTCTCCGCCCTACCAAGCATTTCCCACGTTATATATGTTACCAGCTACACTAGAAACGATTTAGTTGGCAAGGCTTTTTTTTTCATTGTCCAAATTGGGGACTGCCACCTTATGGATCTTCATTGTTGCACAGAAACGGAACATACCGTACACATAACATATACAATTTATATACGTACATATAAATATAAATGTAAACCAAGCGTATTTAATAGTCTGAAAGTATACTTTCATTGTTGGCATTTAACGTAAAATATATATCTATAATAAAATGACATTGAAAAAAATTTTATATTTGGGTAAAGTGTATAGCTAGCCAGGTACTGTGTTAAAAATGAAGCAAGTCGTAGATGAATAAAAGACCGAGTTGTCTAGAAATGTAAATCATCTATTTATAAACTCATATTCAACATATTTTTATCTTTATTTATTGGCAAGTTTGAAAATTCGTTACGGTTGACTGTAAGATAATTTTGTGTAAGTAATGACAGGTTTTTATCGAAGCTACAGAACATTTGTTGCATGCTTAATCTTTTGTCTGTTATGCTGGATAATGTTCATGAATATATGCACATACAACAATAAACAAAAAATAATAAATACATAGATAGAAATCTTCATTTACCAATATACTTTTGTACTTTCGAGACTTCAATCAATGCCATAGTGATAAAATTGACTCAATGCCCCGTATCGAATGGACTCTGGCTATCAGTTTTGATGAAAAAATAATAAAACAACAATAATATTGAAGGAGAAAAATGAATGATTACAATAAAAGTGTCCTCTATCCAATTTGCTTTGATAAAGTGGCAGTAAATGATAATGACCTTGACAGCAATATCATTCAATTAAATATTTGTGTATTGATAAAAAAAAAATGATATGAAACAATATATTATCAATTGTAGTAATTCAATGTGGGATATAATTCTTTTGATACATTCAATAATTGTGGAATTGTAATTATAGATACAAGTCCGAAATACCCACTCCGATTTGTCACAATTCCAAGTATAAACAGAATTTTTAACAACATAATTTTGTATATCGCTTGTAATAAGTTTTTAACTATTGAATTGTTATTATTTTATCATTTATTCGCGTGTGTTTATTCTTGTCGGTAGAGGATTATGGTGATGGTGACATTACTCGTCTCATATAAAATAAGTTTGATAAAATTATTAATGTCGACATGATTATTTTCAAATCGAACAAATGTCCATGTGTGTTTTGTGTCAGTTTACAATGTCATTGTGAGTATAGTGGTAGCATGACTATCAACTTGGTTATTTAAATAATCGATAATTCAATAGTTTGGTAGTTGTATAAGAACATGAAATCACCGACAGGAGATAAAAAAGAATAAAAATGGACCCATTGGTGATGTTAATGCAGTTAACAAAAGTGAAATAAAAAACGTGGAACATTCTATCTTGCATCATTTATTATTCGCTTAGGGCAAAAGACTTTTGTGTTTCTCAATTTGTTTTACTCATTTGTTAAGTCAACTTTTATATCAGAGAAAATTTCTAATTTATTTTGCAATAACCTACTAATTAATATATAAAAAAAAATATCATATAAGTCTAGCAAAGATGTGATAAGAAATCGAACAATTGTGATAGAGAAAGTGTGTTTTATTTCCGCTCGAATGGTGAAACTTCATTCGTACGAGAAACAAAAATTTTCACTAGGCTTTATCAACTTCCATTATTATTGTTAAAATGTAAATTATTTTCCATTCATATTACAATGTCGATTAGTATTTTTATTACATTGAAACACATTTTTTCTTGAATGAAAAATTATTGAAAGATCAAATTAAAACTTTAAAACTTCAATTGAACATATACAGAAAACAGGTTGTCGACAATAATCAACGAAACCATATCAATACGTGTTGAACACACTTTACAATCATTCTTATATAGTTTCCAAGAAATGAAATACAACTACACCAACATTTCTCATTTCAATTGTTTTCAACTCTGTTGTCTGACATAAATTCAATTTAGAAAGTAAAATCATGATAAAGCCAATTGTGGAATCGTTTCATTTCGATTCGTCAATTATAACGAGGAAATTAAACGAGAAACAATTCAATCAAACAACAATTCAATTATTCCATCATTGAATTAACGAATCCCCGAGCAAAAAGATATGTAACAAAAAAAAATGGCGAGTAAATCCATTCCATCGCCCATTTGAACAATCATTATTAATAACCGACCGAAGTGAAACTATGACCGACTATAATTCATCAAAAA
>JABMBR010005672.1:0-14125 GCA_018881525.1 Meteorus sp. PSUC_FEM 10030008
AAAAAAAAAAAAAAAAAAAAAAAAAAAAGAAAAGAAGAGAGGAGAGAGAGGGAATAGACGAAACAAGTTCAAACGTGTTTGACAAAATTTCGTATCTTAATGAGAAGAATAATTTTGCTCGGATTTATGCTGTAAATGGGGATGAAATCACAACGATTGATGTTTATTTAGGTAACAGTTCACCTGTTGCATAGAAAAAGAAACGAAACACGGACCCTTATGGGTATAAATGCGATGTTTTTGATGTGTAAAAGTGTGTGGATAATGCGCGGGAATATGGTGAATGTTGATGGGTGTTGTGATGGGGAGCCGATGCCACACATCCGGTATGCGCATTCAGAACCACGCGGGTGTGACGTTACTTCCGGTCTATATGCCCTCGACAAGAGACGTTGGCTGTGGTGTTGGTGGTGGAAAAATTGTGATGGCAAAAATGGTGCGATGGCGCTGCCAATTCGTCTCTATTCGTCTCTACTTGTCTTTATTCTCTTTCACTTCTATCTCTTGTTTATTTATTTTTATTTTCTGTTCATTTGTATGTTCGGTTTGTGTATGTGGTGGTATTTAGTTCGCGCGCAAATTCACCTACTGCATGACCTCTGCGTGAGCCGAGTCAACGAGAACGAACATGTACAAACGTGTACGAACGCGTTCCACTTCGTCTATTTTATTCTCTTACTTTTCCATATATTTTATATCTATATATACAATTCTGTGTATATTCATCATCATTTTTTTTCTTTATTACCTTTCTCTCTTTTGTCTATATGTGTACATAATATTAATTGTGTATGGCTGTGTGTGTGTGTTCGTTTCAATCTGTCGTGTGGCTTTCTACTCGTTATTTTCTTTTGTTTCAAACCCAATGTGAACAGGTTTGTCATTGTTTTTTTCGGGGAATTGTTGACTTTTCGAATAGTTTACATAAAAGAGTGGATAATTCAATAGTTTTTTTGAATAAATAGATGAGAAATGTGAAAATGGGAAGGAAAAAAAAAAAAAAAAAAAAAAAAAATGAATTTGTCTAATGTGATTTCTTTGTTTCCCCCTGACCCATTTTTCATGCTCATTGGTGCATTCTCGTACGCAACTTGTACGGGAAAAAAAGGTGAATGTTAATGTTCATTGTATAAATGTGTATGTGGATGTATATTTAGAGGAGATTTCGATTGAGAATCAACGAAGGGAGGAGAGAGAATGAAGAGGGGTAATCATCGTGCGTAACGAGTTTGCGATTCACTCTCTTCGTGTTTCATTTTTTTCTTCTCTTCTTTTTTTGTTCTTTTCCACTGTTTTTATTGTTGTGTGGGCGTAACAGACAAACTTGGCATAATATTCAACAGTATTTTTCAGCACGAAAACGACAGAATTGACGAATTTCATTCCATTGTTCAATAAAACTCACCTTTGGTTATATTCAAACGAACTTGTTCCTTTTCCCATGAAGCAAACGAAGCCTTCAAGGCCTCGGTCATTTTTTTATTTGTCCCAGGGGTTAGTGGTGGAACTTGCGCCGGAATATCTGCAAGAAAAAAATAACAAAAATTGTAAATTTCCGTCAAATTTCAATTTTTCCTCCCTTATTTCTCGCATTTTTGCTCAATTTTATCACTACGAAAATACGAAAGAATAAGAATAATAATTTTGGTGTATTGTTGAATAAATCGCCCCTTTAATGAGTTCACCTGTAATAAAAATACAGAGAGGGTGGGGGGGACACGCTGTATAAATTTATTTATCACGATGAAAAACGATGAGAGAAAGAGCGAAAGAATAAATAGGGACACCGACAAGCATCGTTGATTTTGAAACAATTGGAATATTTATCGGCATTCCCTCTCCCTCCCCCTCACTAATTTATATTTCTCTTTTTTTTCCCTTTCATTCCTTCTGTTTCTCATTTTTATTCCGTTCCATTCTCTCTATCACAAATGAATTTTTCAGTTGATCGTCACTGACAAAACACACGTGGATAATTTCTGTACCCTCTTCATTACCCTCTTTATTGCCCTCTTCACTTCTCCACCTTGTACCTTGTGCATGTCGCACTCGCGTTTACCCACGCGTGGAAACTTCACCGTGGGAAAAAAAATATGCAAAAGTATTCGGCCCAGTGCGATCGATATGCAAATTTTCATTGCTCGATTATTTTTTTTTTTTACTTTGGTCATTGTTGTTTATTTATAAAAAAGCAGAAACAAATGAAAAACTTGACGCGAAAATTATTGTGTTATCAATTCGCTGAAACAATTGGAGAGGTGAAAAATATTTTGAGATAATTAACGGAAGGAAAAAAATGTTTTGTTTGATGTTTTTGTTGCAAGTGTTGTTTTTATGTTTAAATAAATTTCTCACGGACAATGTTAAAGTGGTGTCAGGTGTCTCTGAGGGTGTACAAGAGACGGAGAGTAGAAAAAAAATTGTATAAATGTGTATTTTATATTTGTATGGTTATAAAATGTTCTTCCTAGATAGGCATCGTCATAAAAGAAAGGGGGGGGGGGCCCTCACAGTTGCAACTGGCGCAACATTGGCTTGAAGCAGGTGCAAACACGTTTGAGTATGTGATATTGCACCAATGTAGACGATAAACTGGAGAAAGAAATTTTTTTAAAACCGCCAAAAGTGCGAGAGTAGAGAAGAAAAATTTAAACGAGAAATTGACGAGATGAAATTTGTGGTTAATTTAATAAAATTAACCAACGGCTTGACTTTTTTTTTTCGTGATTTATTTGAATGGGAGCAGTTTGAATGTTGAGTTGATTATCTCTTGATTGTGTTCAATGGAAAAATAAAAGCGATAAATGCTAATGAACATTTGCTTGACCCAAGTGACTCTTCATTCACCTTTCGGTTCGTTTTCGTTGAGCATAAATTAACATTATTAATCGTTGATTTTTTATTTTTTTCTTTTGCTTGCGTACATAATAATCGAATGAATATAAATTCCATCGATCGAGGGTTAGACATGAAGAAAGAAAAAAAAAATTTATAAATAGACTTTGAGAAGAGAAAAATTTCCATTTTGTAGCGAACGATAAAATGACATTTGGATCTTTTTGAATATTTTTCATTTGTTCTTTGGTATTTTCAATAAATTTTATACAGCAAATGGTTCAAATTGATTAAGCCATTTTTATTTATTGACATTACATTCGTCTGTATAAATAAATAATTATGCGATTGGTGAGATGTTTTAATTTGTATTTTGTGTGTTTATGGAAAATAGTTGATGGAATATTTTATATGAGAGTGGAAAAAAAAATGATGGGGCGCGTGCTAAAAGAATTTTCAAGAGGCTTAAATTTGAGTAGTTAAATTCGTTTTTTCTCATTCTTTTACGTTGCATGTGCTCATCAACAGTGAAGAATGAGTAGCAGCGAACGAATGCGCCAGCTGGTCGACCTCCAACGCGACATATGGCCTGAAGAAACTTCGAGGGGCTCCAAGGAGTAAGGTCAAATAAGACAGAAACAGATAAATAAAGATATAGAACTCTCTAAGAAGGATTTAACTAACAAACTCACTCAAGTCGTATTTTATTCTTCGACTTTTGTCGGATTAAAATGTCAACTTTTTTCTCGTCAAATAATTTTAATTCATCCCTAGTTTTTCTTATTGGGGTGACAATTCAATAGCAGCTTTGCATTTACATTCTGTAACATTTTCATCATTTATCTATTTTTTTTTTCATCACATTTGATGTCATCATTGTGCTTCTTACTGAAAGGAAAGACTCATCGGTATGTGCGATAATTTATCAGACAGTTGTCAACAATTGTGATAAAATTTTTCCTGGTTTGACGGAATAATTTGAATGCGTCATTTATATTTTATCTCCATTGTCACATTTAAATCAGAGTCTCAACCTTTGTGTTTCATTTATTTCCCACACTTTTCGTGGAGAAATTCCCGAAAAATTTAATTTTTCTCCTCATTTTGTTGAACAAGGGGGTTGAAAATATTCTGAAGCTCATGAATTGTCGCACATTTGATTGCCATGTCTGCAACAAATGTGAAGAGCGCTAAAAATAATTCGAGTAACCTGTTGCGTGACGCGCTCGTGCAGGTTTGAACTTGCACGCGGTTGAAAACCGTTAAAAAATGACTATACACACCAAATCTCATCGAATTTCGTTTCTTTTTTTCATTTTTCCAACAGATACACAACAGATGCATTGAAATAAAGATAAATTTGAACTAAACAAAGGAAAATATAATGAACAGTAGTGAAAAGGATAAGAGAAACGCGCGATATGAACGAAAAAAATGTTGAAAGAATGATTTTTTTTCTTCCAACATTTAACAAGAATTTATCATTGTAACGCGTGTTTTAGTGAGATATGCGTTGGTGTATGGTGAACACACGATGACGAAGGCTGTGTGGCTGCGTGCGATAATACCACGACTTCCTGGAGTCGCATTTATTCCTCCAGAGAATAAATGGAAAAGGACGAGTGTGAGTTTGAACGAGCAAACGATAGAGAATAACGAAAAATAAAGATGGTGATGTTGCTATTTAGCATTAAACACATGCTGAATAGGCGTGGCAAGTTAACCCTGTGGTCATTTCAACCACGAGCAATCTAAAAAAAATAAAAAGAAAACAACCACGAAAATACGATTGTGAGATAAATTTGTGATTTTCATGCTGGTCCACATGTTTGTTATCATTCAACTGATTATAACTCGTTGACAATGTAAAAATTAATTCTCTCTCTCGTCCAACATTGATAACAACATAAAAACGTGATAAAAAAATTATTTTTCTCACTAATTAACCGTCAATTGATAATGAAAATCGAGAAGAACAAACAACTGCGATTGTACAATTCCATACAAAATGATAATAAGAAAATAATTCAATTGAAATATGCAAAGGGAAAAAAAGATATTTTTTGTCTGTTATGGCGACAAATTGAATTGATATGTGAAACACGTAAGTCAGATATAGGCACGGGCCAATGGATCGCACATGAGACGACAACAACGACGAAGAAGCCGCAGTTTTGCTGATTAAGGTGCCGCGTATTGTTATATATATATAGATAAAATAAATATTCCATGTATAAATAGAGAAGGATGAAGAGTGAACGACGGTGTGCAAAGGGAATTTGTGGAAGAAGGGGTAGCGCGGGAATTTTTCATTGTTCTTTCGCATCACGTTCAACGACCGTTTGCGTGTCTTATAAACCTTCTTCGTTTTTATTTTTTCCCTTCTTTTCCCTCTTTATCATATTCAACATTGTAATAAATTTATTACTCATCAACAAATGAATTTTGTTGTTTGATTGAAAACAATGAAGAAAAAAATGCGAAAAATTTTTTATTTCAAGATTTTTTTTTATCGAATTTATTTATAAACAATTGAATTGGATGTTGTGAGGGCTTGTTACTGTGCGAGGTGGGTGAATTCAGTGGAGAATTGATGCGAATAGAATTTTTGGCGGTTAAACTGTGCAGGTCTGAACACGTGCGCGACCATTCAACAGCGACATTGTCGAACCGCGGCCTAAATAAACCTCTGCATTCGCGCAAAATTTATAAATAAAATTACCAAGTGTATATATAGACAGATATTGCAACTGCGTTCATACAACAACGATTTATAAATGTGATTGTATCGCCGGAAGTGAGTCAATAATCGATTTGATTTTCTTTTCAAACGAATTATTCGTCTGCCATTTTGATCTCAATTCCAATACGATTAAAACACACACACAATGACACAGATAAAATGGATATTAATGGTGTATGGATGTGAAATTAATTGGTAAGAACAATAAATAAATAGCCCATAAGGATGATGGAAAATGAAAGTTTTTCGTATTTTTATTTACCTCTGGGCCTGCCGAAAGACTTCATGGCCTTGATTCCCATTCCGACGTGATGCGACTCGGCTCCGTAATCGACGTACATCAAATTATTTTTTTTTTTTTCTTCAATTCAACGCACACACAAACATACACACGTAATCATTCGGTTAATAAATGTTTAAATATCACAGTCGTGCACATAAAAAAAGGAAGAAAAAAAAGTTATTCCGTTGTTGGAATTTATTTTTATCCTTTGAAAATTGATATTGAAATAAAAATTGCGAAATGTTTTTCTTTTTCTTTTATTCCCTTTCAAGTCACATTATTGTTCATTTTGTTGTCTTATTGTTGTCTACTTTGCACATAATTTATCCCATGTTTCGTTACTAACTTTGATGATGAATAACATAAATTGAACATCAAACAAAATGAATAAAAATTTGGAATTTATGAGTGTTGTGATTTTTTTTGATTGATTTAATAATCGTCGTTGAGGTTTTTTGTGGCGCCGCCAGAATTTTCTCGTGTCTCTCAAAGTGCGCATGTGTTAGTAATCAATTTGGATATTAAAAAATGAGAGGAAAAAACGGGGGAAAAAAAGAAATTGCATAGATGAACACAAACACGAATTTGAGCGCGTGCGCAACTTCGGTTTCTATATTTAAATGTACCTGCACGTCCTCGTTATCGTCGTCATCGTCGTCATCGTCAGAGATCGCCGTTTATTCGTCGTTCGCGCAATATGGCGCGCATTCATTTTTTCTTCCTTCTCATTAAATAACTCGGTTAATTTAACAAACAATAATTTTAAATCAACGTTGATTATTAAATGACGACGATGACGACATTAATTTTGATTTCACCCTCGTTAAATTTTCATCATTTTACAAATTCGCTCGCTCTCATCCCCACTTTTGCGCATTTAATGGCACATTATACACCAGCGCCACCACATAATGCGATAAAAATGATTGAAAACGTGACGGATCACGTGTCAAAACGTAAATAAACGCGATGAAAATTCACCAAAATCACAATTTGACAATTCACTTGAGAAATTTTCACTCAAAACAATTCAAAAGACAAAATTTTTCATCTATTTGTGTCACAGTTGATAAACAATTGAATTTTTTGTCAAGTAACTGAGACAAATTGAAATTAGTTCAAGTTTTTGATCACTAGATGGCGACGTGAGCGCATCTGTTTTGATTTGTCTTTGAAACAATACAAAATGTGTCGCTCAACTTCCGCCGAGGAACGTCACGATTTTGATAGAAAAATAAATTTTTTTTCTCTTCATTTAAATGTTTAACGACTGTCGGTGCAAATGACAATAGCGATAAACAACCGTGTGAATGTAATAATTGAAATAACACAAGATAAATCGAAAAAGACGGTGGAATTCAAAGAGAATTCGTGTTGAGACGCGCACGGCGATCGTGATCGCGGCGAAATGCTGAAGCGAACACGCGGCGAACAGCCACGACGAAGGGCAACAACACATATACACACAGACAACAAATGTGCTTGAAAAAACAAGAGGAGTGCTGTAAATGTGTGCGCATATAGACGAGAAAGATGTGGAAAAAGAGAACTCACACAGAAGCAAAAGACGGGAGAGAAGTCGAAGGACGTTTTGAGAGTGGGGGCGAAAGCGGGGCGGCATCGTGGTGAGTGGCATCACCATCAAGTGGGGGACACAACTCACAGAGGGGATAAGTGAAAACAAAAGACGTTGAAACAATTGAATAAATTTTTTTTTTTAACAAAAATTCATTTTTTGTCCCGCGTTTTTTTTTTCCATTTCAACACTCCAAAAATTATTTTTCACATTTGTGCATCGGAAAAAATTATTTTCGTGGTGACTTGAGGGTGGAATGCAGAGAATAGGAAATGAAGTGAGTGAAAATTGATGAAAAAAAAAATTTTGAAAACGTTTGGGGGTAAAATAATTTTATAAATTTATTTAAACAAGCGAGAACTGGTGAGTGTTGGCCTGAGCGGTGATTGAAAGTTGTGTTGAGGTAGGGAAGAGAATGGTAGTGGGGATGGAGCAAAGAAGTTTTATGAATGAATATACGCGCTTGGTGTGCCTCAAGAGGATATAAAAAGAGAAAGAAATAAAGAGCAGAGACAGAGAGGAAGAGGCTGAGTCGCACGCACATGCGCAATCGGCACCTGTCTCTCAACTACTTCTCATTCTCTCTTCGTTGCTTCCTACATTTTCAACGTTTTTATTTATTTCCCTTGGATGTGTCGAGCTATCTTTGTGCTCCGCATTACAATTTACAACTTCAACCTCTCAATACATTTTGCTCGTTACAATTTTCATTCATAATAACATTTTTACACTAAATATATTGCACGTTAATAAAATTTAATTCATAGAATTAATCCCTCGACTTGTTTTATGTCTTTTTGTTGAATATTACGAGCAAACGATGATAAATTTAATAAGACAGGAGAATTCTTCTTCATTTTCTCCATTTGGATTTGTTGAAAGAGGAAGGAAGTTGCTGATGATTGTAATAATAAATAATAACAAACTTCTTACACATTTTCTTCAATTTTTTAATTCTCCATCGATTCTCTTCTCCTTTTTGTATTTCCATTCGTGAAAGTACAAACGTGAAGGCAAACAGGGAAATACGTAACGGTTTATTTCTCACATTTCTCTCTCTCTCTGTCTTATTTCTTCGTGTCTCATCATTATCACAGTCTCTTTCCATCTTGCGCACGACTTCCGCTCGACAAACGGACGTAAATGTCAATCGTAATACGCACACCAATAAATAAATAAATAAAAGTCATCGATGATACTTTTTCGTTGCGTCTTTAACCAATTGGAATTCATTGTCCAATTCATTTTCAAACTGACCCACTCATTAATTGCGCAAATAAACAACGCAAACAGGAATGAACAAGTCGAGTTTGTAATTAACTAATTAAACTTATCGAATATGAATTGAAATTATTGAACAAAGTTCGTTAGTTGTCGATTCATTGCAAGTTCATTATCAACTGATTAATCGACAACATGACCGTTGTAAAAACAAAAATGGACAAATCCGTTGTGCAGGTCCAAACACGTTTGAAAATAAAAAAAATTAAAATTACAAAGTAAATGTTAACTCATTGGTGTAAGTTTGCTTTCATATTAATTTCATTTTGTATAATCGCACGCGTGTTGGATCACAATCATCACCATCTTTGTCCCGATTCTCTTTCACTTTGTGTGTGTGAGTGTGTGTTGGATGCTCGAGCTCCGTTGCCACTTCCGGTGGCCCGCTTACAACCGAGTGAACCCCCTCAGGGGTTTCCGTGTGTAATTCTCCCTTCATTCTCAATTTCAACTTGAAAAAAAATCTTCCTCCCCACTTATTTACGAATATTTCATTGGAATAATTTTGTTGATTTTTGTAGGTTAGAAAATTGTCGTGACATTTTCTCTATTTAAATGTTTGAACGGTGATGAAATTCATTAATATTCTCATCTCTTTTCTCTTGTTCATAATACATTCATAAACATGTGTTTCTATTGAAGAAAAAGAAAAGAAAGAGAAGTGAAAAATAATAATTCATGGGATTTATTTGAGTATACATCGCTAGTTTGACAACAACTCATTTCCGGTGTTATCTCGCGTCACTGTACGTGTTTGTCATATTTTTACATTTGTACATACTCATTATGACAATGTGCGTGACATTGATGTATTCTATTTATCAATACACAAATAAAACTGTTGAAAATTAATAAACGAAAACACTTTTGTGAACGTCCGCATGAAAACAAAGCGGACAGAAAAACACAACAAAAACCGTTGAAAATCGTTATTTTCTCTCTCTTCTTTTGCAGGCTCAAACAAGTTCACGTCAATTACCAATAAATTCATCAATTACATTCACATATGTACATGTATGTATAATATACAGCAATGAATTGTGATATTGCGTAACGGACACTTTTGCCCAGTGAAGAAAACGACGGTGAAGTTACCGAAGCATAAAAACTCGAATAAAAAACAATTAAAAAAAAAGATGCGCTGTATGTCTCTCATTCTCACAAGTACCTTTGTTATTCTTCTTTCTTTTGTATTATACGAAAAATAATGAGCATCCTAAATGACACGAATTTTATTCATCGTCTGGGGCGAATTATCATTGAAATAAAATTAAATAAATAATACGATGCATCTGTAATGTCATTTTGACCTTCAACGAGTGAATGACCACGCGTGTGACATGACAAAACCTACAGGTAAAAGTAAAAGAAAGAGAAAAAAAATAAATTGTAGAGTGAAAATGCGCAACAGTTGATGGCGTGACACAAAAGGGTTTCTATTACATATTGATGTGCTTCTTTCTGTTATTTCTTTTTATTTTTTATTGCTTCTCTGAATATGCTGATGAATAGATGGAACAATGTGGAGGAGCTGGTCAATTTAAAAAATATATTTATGTATGTTTATATGGATAGATGGAATAAGAATGAAGTGGAGGTGGTTGTGCGCTCACAGAATTTTATTGGCAAAGTGAAGTGAGGCACAAGGGGATTTGTGTGGTGGGGATAGACACGTTCGCGCAAGTTCTGGCTGGGTGAACGCGCGTCCGGTCATTAACGGAGCTTATCTACATGAGCACACCTCGAACTAACCTAACCAAAGTCCATTTTCTTCTTAACTAACTTTTGTCTTCTTCATCGTCTTCTGCATTAAATTCGCCATTTTTACTATTTTTGACGATTTTTCCATGGAATATTTCACGCTGTTCTGCATTATTTCTTATGCAATTTTATCCTCTTTTTTTCTTCAAAGTATTCACGTTCAATTTGGACGTGTTGAAACAGGTTGAGTCACCCCAAATATTTTGTCAAAATTTTTACTGTATTTTTTGTTAAATTGTCCTTTACATTCCTTTACGGAATTTCGTCGAATTTCCATGTCATCAGCAATGAAAACATTTTTACAGTAAAATAAACACGAAAAATGACATTTTTCCAAATTTTATATGAAATTTAGCAACGAAATAAAACCAAAAAAAGAACATTTGTCATTGGCAAAGAGTGAAGACCTCGAGATAATTTGAATTGACAAGGTGAAGAGGAGTAAAAGAAGGGGCAGAAGGCAAATGAAGGACTGGCAATGCAAAAGTGAGACAAAGAGAACGAGAGGTCAGGCGGGACGACCACGAGGGCAACACAAGAAGTGGAAGCACGCTTGGCTGCTCCCGCCGTCGAGAGAGAAAATCGGGCAGCGTCAAGTAATGTGCAAAGTGGGTGCGCCATACACCAATCGTACACCAAAAAAAAACAAAAACAAAATGCAAACAGTCGGAGAAAATTCCGAGTGAACATGCCAAGAGTCGAAAAATTGTTTCAATACAAATTTTGAATATTTTCTTCATCAAATTAAATTTTCTCATTTACAATTAAATTGATATTCATCCGAAAGAGTTTTGTAATTAAATTTCGTGCAAATACCATCGACAATGTCAAATACAAATCCACCACAAGAGACTAATCACCGCGCCTCAGGCAACCTAATTTACGTGTGACAGACATTACCACCCTCATCCCCTTCATCCTCCCTCCACATCCCTTTGTATCGCACACGACATTCAACTTATTGAACAACCAAAGTCTTCATTTAATTGAATTCTCCAATGGAACTCATCAAAAGTGAACAAAAATCTCAATGAAACTCGACAAATAAAACTCTTCATTTATTCCTCGACAACTTCACTTCATTCAATATCTCTCCCATCATTTTTTCACATTGTACATCATTCGCATATTACCTATGACGTCATTGTAACACGGTTGGCTGATCACGTGTCGCGCCATCAACATGGACGAGACAAAAGACGAGCGCAACGGAGAAAAAAAGTTGGTTCATTAAAAAAAAAAAATATATAAATCAACATACATATGTATATGTAGAACATTTACGTGTTTAAATGTGGACAAAGAATACGAATGAACTGTCCGGGGTAACACGAAAGAGCAATTATACAACCGGGCCATTGTTTCGAAATTATTCAACTTTTTTTTTCTTTATTTTTTCATCTTTATTATCCAAATAAAATCTCATTTCATGTGTTTGGAAATGAATAAACGTCGGATCATGTGAATTCACAGCGAAAATATCGAAAAATTATCAACAATTGTTTGTGTTGGAATATTTATATGAAAAATATGCAAAAATAGTGAGAGACTGTGGGTGTTTCATGATGGTATTGGACTAACCGCAGGCGGGACCTGCACGGACGAGTGACGAGAGGTCATACGTATACACACGATGGATAATATGGAATAAGTGTGTGTGTGTGTGCGCGTGTGCATTTGCTTTGAGAGTAGGTGGAATAAAACTGAGAGATGGTAAAGAGGATTGGACTTGCTAAACTCCACCCACTGTATCTACATGGGTAAAAACAATCGGTGTGAATAATATTGCGAATGTTTAATCAATCGCAAATAATTTTTCTTATGACAATAACCGAATTTCGTCTTTTCAATTTTTCTATCGACTTTTATCATTTTTTTTCCTTCATGAATATTCACATTGCAATTTGTTCACATATTGTTGTCACTGTTGATTGCAAAATAAAGCGAAGAATGGATAAATAAATGACATAGAGGAATAAAATTGAATTTGAGTATTGAAATGTTGCCAGAGTTGATGAAATTTTGTGTATTCCTACACGAGAAAATTCAATTGTCCTCCATCCCATGTTCATGCGTGTATCTATACAATTGAGAGGAACATCTTGGACAATTTAATGAAATTGATTGTCGAAGATACACGAGGAAAAAAACCAAATTGAAAATGAACACGAAGGAATAAAATTATACGACTTTGGAATTGTTACAAGAGAAAAATAATTCAACTTTGCATAAAAATAACAAGAAATGTGACGTCATCATGCGATATACACATAAATATTACATCCCTTGTATCCATACACCCCTCCACAAGCAAAAAAATTGATGGAATTTTCAATATTTCCAATTTATTTCATTCGTTAGTTTCTCTTGATTTTTTTTTTCTCTTCAACTTTTTTATTATTCATCATTGATGAACACTTGAAAATTGTTGTGTATCGATGATTTTACAATAAACAATAAATAAATAATGTTGGCAATTTTCATCGAGGAAATTTTTTTTCGCTTTATTGGTGTAACCGTTGCGAACGAAACAAGTACGAACCTGTTTCTTCCGCGAACGACTCGGATTGAGAGAACGCGCACACACGACCGATACACCTTTGTATATATCTGCACACAAACATCGTAAATATAAACAACTACATCTATATACAAAATATATTGGTGAATTTTATTTTGAAAGTCAATGAGAACTTGGCAATGGAAATGAAATAAATAAATTGGTCTAATTACAAATTATAATTCGTCGGGTGATGTTTTACGCGTCGTTTATTCATCGAGACGGTGAAACAATTGATAAACAAAAGAAAAAAATATTTTTCAAATAAATAAATGAGGGGCATAAGAGGGGAAGTAGAATAAAGAAGTGGGGGAAAATGTTTGCTACTTAAATTTTTTTCATAATTAAAAGAAATTATTGTAATTAATAATTAAATGTCGATAAAGTGAATTGAGGAAGAAAATTTAAGATTTTTTTCTTCTACCGGAAGTGCAGTGAACGGTCGAGTAACTTGACATTTATTTATTAATTCATTCATAAACAATTTTTTTGTTGTTGTTGTTGTTGTTTATTATTTTATTCACTCCACTGCAGTTGAATGGAGAATTGAATAAACTCACAATATATAACATAGACATGATCTATAAATAAGAAAATGAAGAAAATTATTATAAAACTCCAGTTTGCGTATTTTATCTCTCAGTGAATGGACAAGACGTGTCCGGACGTGTTTGAACTCGAGATTCGCTTATAATTCACTCGCACGTCGTCCAATATCCGGCTTAACATTAACAAATATCGTGGGATCGTGAAACCAACTTAATTCCTTCAATTTATCAACAACAACAACAAAAATTCACTTTCAACAATTATTCCAAATTCGTTTCAGTCGACAAATATCAATTTTTTTCTTCAATACCCAAACACAATCTAATTAATTCTCTTTGAATTTAAGAATTAAAAATATCTAATTAGGAATTAAACACAAAAGAAGAAGCAAATAAATTTTATTTAATGCATTATTTCTTTGACATGGCGCTGAGGTATAACATCGGTTAATAGTGCACCTGTGCAACCGGCTCTTCTCTCATCCCATTTTTCTCTTTTCATTCTCGGGATTGCAACGTATTCCTATATATATATATA
>JABMBR010005673.1:0-45685 GCA_018881525.1 Meteorus sp. PSUC_FEM 10030008
CTATTGGTCGTATTGCAAAATGGTGGCGATATTTGGAATCAGCGTCCTCCCATTTATTTACAGTTCATCGGTTCGTCACGGGATCGGGGACACAGTGTACATAGAGCATACACCATCGTAAAAATATTTACATAGAAATAAAGGGATGACATGCAATACAAAAGTGGTATTTTCGTATGATGGAAGATAAATTTTGTACGAATGAACATTGATTCTTCATATAAACCTACTTTTTACAGTAGTTCTGTGAAAAGCGTAACAGAATCGCAACATCGCCGTTATTTTTCAGATATTCAGTGAAATATATTTTGGTATATGTGAACCGTCTACATGGGAAAGGAAATAAGATGAAATAATTATTACTTCGAAAATGGTAAATGGTAACTCTACGAACTACGAATAATCTAGTTGAATCAAGTGCTTATGATGTATGCCAAAATCTTCGTATACTCCCGTCGAACCATCTGACAGAGTTTAACAATACCGAATGTAGATATAATACTCCGTATATGGTGACAGCAGACGCTGGGTCACTGAACCTAATAACTACGTGGAAGCACTAACTACGTTATTGCATAACTGTACATGGCACACTCTGTGATACTATTTTCAACATCTACTTTTTCTGGTTAACTTCGCCATTCACTCATTCATCTGACGTAGAACCGTGAAGTAAGAGATTGCTGTATTGAACACCTACAAAAATAAAAAATGGGAGATTAGAGTGGCAATTGAAACAAGACATCATGGGGCTCTAGGAATAAGGACAAAGAGGTGTTACGGAGGCAAATGTTTGCAGTGACATTGGCGCAAATTTCCCAACAGTTAATGTACAAGGTCGACGAGCTCTAGTGATGACAATCAGCAACAACTGTCGACATGCTCTGCCTTTGCTATTATAAGGCAAAGAGAACCACAATGCGCGATAAGCTGCTTCACTCACTTCTTCGCTTTCAGTGATTATTTCATGACAGGGCCAAGCAAATAGAAAGAGTTGTACTATCGAAACAATCAGCAACACTACACTCATTACAGTACGTAGGATGGAACTCTGATCGTCCTGAATGAATAAAGGAAAAATTTGTTCATTATCCGTTTGAAATAGATTTCTCCCACATCTTTTTCGTTCTTACCAAGAGAATTTGGAAGCCTGAGAAGCACAGTAGTGCAACACTTCCTAGAGTTTGAATCAACATTATTACGTTGAACAGATTCTCAATTCTGTCGATGTACATTATAAGCAATTGATGCTGCTTGATGCAATCCTTGATTCTCCTACAGTTTGTTTCAGATTTGATTTCGTTCTCTGTATCGTCTCTGTCGTCGTGATCGATCTCTCCAATGGAGCGCTCCAACTGACGTTGTAAAATTTTGAATTGACCCGCTGTGTAAAAGTTCATTGTTCCGAGATATCCAGCGAAAATAACAGCACAAGTTGTAACACCCATCGCCGAAAACAACTAATACATGGACAGAGAGCGAAAACAGAGGAAAGAGTTATTCCAAGCGGATGAATCTGCCGAATTGAGAAATAAAATTCACCTCAACGAAATATGCCATTTCATAGTAAGGTGTTTCAGCGAGAGGCCAGTTGAAATGAATGCGAAAAGGGAGCTCCCGTTCTGTTTCATCTTCCTTCGAATATTCTAAACTCAGTAGCGGGGGACAGGGAATGACTTGTAAGTTTCGAGGAATACAGTCGGTCACGTAATAATATCGAACCACGTGAATTAGCAATCGATATGTTACACGGATCTCGAGAATAATGATCTTGACTCACCAATTAAAGGGATGCATAGATGTAACCACGTGAAGCCTTGAGCGAGAAAGAAGTCAGTGGCAACCATCCTCATACTCTTACGATTGCATTCATCCAATATTTCACACTCGGATGCATCATATGCAGCATTCCAAAATTTCTGCTCCGTGTAAGTATTGACGCTCATCACTTCATTCCGGTTTATCACAAATTTCGCCAATTCAACGATCTCAATGATAATTGTGATGGTAACAGGTACATTATGCGAAACTGCCTGATAAAATTCGTGGAGGGAGAGAATGATTCGGGGTTTCCTGCACACAAATGTGACTAAAAAACTTTCATTGTCTATACGTACATATATATCACCCCACGATTTGAATAAATCGACCCCCATGACAATGAACGCGAGAAACACAGCGATTATTGCGTAGAGTAACATTGCGTTTGCAATGAAACGATCACGCTGATTCGTGGTTGGCCACATCCCAACAAACCGCATAAGAACTCGTAATATTTTGAGTGATGCATGATGATCAATACCATTCTCTTTTTCCATATTTTGTGAAATTTTTCGATGGTTCAATTTTAATTTCCGCTGATAGTATGACACACTGGTGCACTGTGACGAACGAAGCTTCAGCTGGCTTCTACCAGTGTCTCCACGATTTTTTTTGTTGGCTTTACATTATTTAGACGATGTACGTCGGTGCCCTGAGTATTAATTATCCTCCTTACACCCCTCAATGATTTTATATATACATAGATAATTCATATCATTGAATGAATTGCACATATAGAGACAACCCGTAATCATCTTCAAATGATATCGAAGAGAGAAAAATTAGAGTGTAGAAAAAAATGTGAGGGAAATTATATGCCACTCAGAAGGAGGAGTGGAAAGACTAAAATTAGCCCACGAAAAATTCATCCTATTCTCTGTGGTGGGAGTGTGCAACGAGCTGGGTATTCATATATTTCGGTATTATTCATCACAATTGTTCGCTCTGATACATTGTTACGTTTTAAAAAATAATTTTTGTGGACGAATCCGATGATAGCAACGAATCTCGAAGTGAATTTTCGAGATGATATTCGCATCTTCATCTTACGTTTCATACTGTGGACGTGTTCTCAGAATGAAACTACCATAGTATGAAGTACTGCTTACTTGTGTTTTCGAGCGGCACTCAACAGTCAGATGTTGAATGGCATTCTTTAACTGATGTGAATTTCGTTGAAGAATCGAAAACTACTCAAAACTGTAAAAGAATTAAGCAGATGTGGTGTATCAGGTGTATAAGTGAGGGCATAGTTCGATCTTGAAGTTCTACAGTATATATCAATCTAACACAGATTGAGAAGTTCGGTCGTTCCAGGTTCTGATCGAAAAGTGAACAAATGAGTGATTGGGATAAAATTTCTATACACAAAATGGAATTTTGATACTTGTTGAATCTGATTTTGGTAGTATTGACATATCATCTTCACTTTGCGGTGATCCTTTTCGTGATTCCTTTTCAATGTGCAAAATACGTAATACCAACAATGACAACCTTGATATTCAGTTCAACATCTACTCTTTCTTAAGGTTTCAAGATTTGGACAATCTGGTCCAATTTGACGTGAACCAGGAGTACCATCGACAATATACAGGCGACTCTGATCTCGGGGATACGAAGCACGTGACATTACAGAGAAAAAAAAATGAAAATAATGGCATTGAATCATTTTCCTATGCTGATTCTTGAATCTGTTATAACCTTGGGGGGAGGGGGGGGGGCAGTGCAGAGAGCGGGCACCTGACTAATGTCACTACTCTCAAGTGAGTAATTAATTATCTCGACACGTATGCATCTCAAGATTCGAAACAAAAGTCTTATCAGAGGAAAAGATAAATTGAAATATCGTCTGCGAGCTTTCATTGATTTCCCATGCATGTGAGCAGGAGCGCATCTGGATAAAAAGAAATTCCATCATATTTGAAAATCCAACAATACAAAAAAAAAAAAGAGCATGTGAACTCTCTATCTTCTCCAATGAAGGTTTGTTATTGGCCGATTCTTGAGCAGTTACAACAAATTCAGGAATCAACATAGGGAAATAATTCAGACGCTATTATTCTTTTTTTTTCTCTATAACGTCACATGCGTCGAATCCCCGAGTTCAGGGCCACTCTGTATATTGCAAAGTTGCTATCCGTAAATTATCATATTGCCTCCTTACCACTGGTTGATATGTCGTCCCGGTGTTCCACTGATGCATATGTAGGTAGTTAACTGATGAACCTGATAGTGAAACATCAATTTTACCTTTCGTTTCCGAGGACATGTTCGACGGCAGTTTATTAACTCAATTGATCTATATTTGAGCCCAGTGGGTACAACTTTCTAATAATTGCGAATCAACATATGATAATTCAAACATTTCCCACATATTTCCGCTTACATCGTATCTATGACCAATTCACCATTGAGCTTCCCATTATTTATAGCCCGTACCCTTGTTTCTACTCATCAAAATAATGTTGAATTCAAACGAATATACCTAAACGCTGATTCTATCTGCTATTTCTATAATTTACTGTATATAGAGTAGTGATATTTTTTTTCAAATGTAAGCTGCGAAAGAATTCCATTATATCCTATGAGAAAGTTCGTTGTCATAAACACACAATTGATAGCATGGGGAGTCACACAAAAAAGTTGCTGTTCGAGGAATGGCGGTAATTCAGATTCATTTATTAAGATATTAAATTATGACATGAAATTTGTTCTTCATTTGGAAATTCTCACATCAATTGAGAATCACTCTACAAATTATTGCTATGACGCAATCTCGGTGGACAAAGCAGAAAATGGAAGTTATTCGAATCTTACTACATCTGCAACTAAGGGAATGCAATTTTGACGATGGATTCATTTTCCTGAATGCGCCGCTTTATGTGCAACACTCGGAGAAAGATCTGTGTAATGCAATACATCGTATCTCACCCCCGTAAAAGGGTTTCATAATCATCACGAGATGGGTGCTTCCAGCATGTTTCTCACATGAAAGAAGGTGATAAGGTTTCTTATACGTTCACTCTCTGAATATTCATACTTGCCTTCATTTACAATTCTTGTTGATCTATTTTTGTTAAGCATCGACCAAAAAGGTTATTCCAGTGTGATTTCTCATATATAATTTCATGATTTAGGTGAAAAATTATCAAATGCTCCGATATATGCAGAGGCAGTATAAATTGAGATCATTCTCTATCCAGTCATGACAAAATCGAGGTTGTTAGTGACGTAAGATAGTCGGTACAATCTAAAACGATCTACTCTGTATAACAGACAGAAGAAAGGAGTTCTCCCACCGATTGTCTGTTACAAATCATATTATTGCCATCCACCAAGTGAACTCACGAAATCTAAGAACAGAGCCATGATTGATTAGTTCCAACTTGATCTGAGCATTGGATACCAACGTTCACAGCTATTGCATGTCCAATTATGAATTTGGCCGAAAAAAGAGCCTTCTTACAGTCGTTACTTTTTATGCAATATAGAACATCGACTTTGAATTTAGGTTCACGAATATACACAAATGAGATGCTTCGGCACGTTATGGAGTGGGTGTAAGCTTTGGACAGGGTCAACATGATACCATTTATTCCATCAACAGAAATGCAGACCCAAACGGTAACAAAATGATTGAATTTTTGAAGTTCACAGTACGAGTGGAAGCTGAGACAGGAAGTTTAATGGGGACGTCAACGTGTCTCATTGAAGATTAAAAAGAATAAGCGATACCAATCGAATGTCTGATTTCGAAGAATCGAAGAATATTAGGGTAGCACCAAGTTCGCTTTTACACGTAGAAAAGAGTATCTAAAGTACCATACCATTCCAACGGTCACATTATGATCAGCGTTCCCATTGAGATGGATCTTTCGGCGAATATATGTAGAAGAGTACGACATTTTTTCTGTAAAAGCATAAGCGATTATTTCCATCAACAACTTCATTGTCTGTTGTAATTTCACTAACCTTCAGTCCATGTAGTTGATTGAATACGTGATATTCATAAATTTTTTTAGTGAGATGCAAGTCATATAGGAATTTCTGATGTTACCAATCGAAAATACACAAATCAATGTTCCCGAAAACTGCTTGACAGTGTTGTATAATGCTATGCCACAGTTGATGGGCAGGAGTGGATCCCGATCGTCAATCACCAGACAACAATGCTGAACTCATCCGATAGAAAATCCGATGAATAAATGTAGAAAAGAGATTGATATCAAGCGGATCCATTCAAAAGAATGAAGAACGAGAGAGATCACCACATTTTTCACTCAAATTGGAAAGGAGAGAGAGTGATATTGATGCGACGTTTAAACGTCTCAGCACGTTTCAAGATTTCTTAGATTAATGTATGATTAACTACAAATGATGATGGTCGTAGCAGTGCGACTTTGAATGCTCCAGGTGAGGTGATAATATATCCAAGTGATAATTATCCATCAGATGTTGGTCACCTCATCATTTAAACAACTACGCCTTTCCACAATTTTCATTACATGTATTTATCAAAAAGTGTCTCCATCTTGAAGCTACAATTCCATCATTATACGAATCCAAATTTCCCTGGATGATTCTTCGAAATCATAATCAAATATGAAGAAGTGAGTACTGATAAAACGAAATAGAATTGTACTTGACATCAATCAAGAATACTTATTGTCCAAAAATCTCCTCAACTATTCGAATGCAAATCCATCGAAAACGATATAGACGAAATATGTCTGAGAGGTTCTCTAAGGTGAAAGTATCAGCAATAACGATCTTTCTGAAGGTCTTGTGATTGAATCCACCCTATATGATACAATTTCTTATAGCGGTCAACACAAATTTGTGGTTGATCACGAGAACAAAGTTGATGGTTGGATCCCGCAGGCGCATTCGAGAATTTTCACAAAAATAGTATAATTCAACATTCATAACAATGCGACATCTGAGGTAATAAGATTCTTTGAGCAAATATAAGAATTCAGGTTTAGCGTATGATAGTGAAATGATAGAGTTATGAAAATGATCGATATCTAGTTAGTGCACGGAGATTTCACAAAATCATGTCGTTTCTTTTGGTCGTTGCTCGTATATTGTACAAACTAGTCGTCTAGAATGGAATCAATCCATCTCATCAACATCTTCACAATATTTATCACTATTAATCTTCTTGCTATGATGAATCTCCTTGAATTGTACATTGAGAAGACTTCCTAATATTGAACCGTTCGGAGTAGCACCTGTTCATTCATGATTCTGCTTCATTCATTTGTCGGAGTACTGTGAAGTAAGACATTGCTGTATTGAACACCTGCGGAATTCAAGAATAATGGTTAAACAAGTGATTCACATTAGTAGAATGGCAGTTCTTTGTTTGAATATTAAGTTGTACAGTAATTTATCAGTCTGACCACACACTCTGCATGGCTGTTGCTATCTCTACGGAACGAATCATGATTTTACCCTATCCCAATATGAAGCACTAACGAGTCATTGAAGAATCCTACTGCAGAAGCCTCAACACTTTGGGACAAATTGAAAGCAGAGGGAAGTGGAGAAGTGGAGGAGAATGTCTGTGTGTATAGAATTTCCACAAAACGTACACAATCCATTGTTATATTACATTTTTCAATTATAGGTATATCGTCAGAATACTGTCATCCTGAAATTTTGAAAACATATGCGCTGATTCAGGTTGAAATACCCTAATAAGGTTAAAATCAACATCTTCAAATTTCATTCTGGATGATTAGGCGTTACGAATCGAGTGGAGAGGTTTTTGAGAGGATGCGGAGACCCTCTTAGCTCTGTTATGGTTTGCCAACAATACACGTATCGGAATGGCTAGAAATTGAATTGCTATCGCGGAATTTTTCCATTGAACCAAGACATATGATTGATAGGAAGATCCCTACTTTTTGAAACGTTAATCGAGCTTTGCTTGTTCAAGCCACATTTAGCATGTAATCCTCATTCTGAACGGGTTCGTTCAGAGGCAGACTTCCTTTAAGGTTATGTATCCAATCCTCCGCTATTCCGCATCTGCATCAAGAAACTTGTCAGAGTATCTTCTGCATATCTCGTATCTGTTATTCACCGATGACCCCGTTGCATACGGTTTTCAGGAATGCAGGATACGAACGTGTACACGTACCAAATTAACATGCACAATGTCTGCATCCTCAACCACTATACTTGAAATCGGTTCGATCTGAATAAACCCACAACTAGAACGAAGCTTTTTAGCAGTTCGGTCGGCCAGTACCTTGAATCCCACCGTACGGGATGGAGTGTTCAGCTCATATCTGGGTGAGCCCACCTGAGCTCAAGTTTCTCAGAATTGTGTATGTTTAATAGCACATTGTTCTAGCACTCCCGAATTGAATAGAATTGAAAAACATACCTCTAAATATACGAAATTTCGCGCCGTCCTTCTCAGCGATGCATGTGAACGGAAGAGGTTCGTTCTTATGATTGTTCAATAAATATGAATATGGATATGAATGTATATGAGTCCCAATCCGGATCAATCCCATTAGGGACTGTGCAACTTCAGTTCTTCCCGTCATCTAAACTCGATAATGGCCTGGGGAGACATAGAATTTTGACATAACGGACTTTCGTATCGTACAGTGACTTTGCAAGGGCATACCCGAGATGTCAATCAGGATCGATTCAAATAGTTGTTGTAGTTACATCTTCATTCAACAATGCAATAACCATGGGAAAAATCATGCGTGAAAATTGTACTTGCTCTCCCATATTTACGAAAAAATTATCAATGGACTTCTAGAGCTGGAACTACATTCAATGATGTGATTTCCCCATGTGATTTATGAGTCCAATAATATCAAAGAAATTACGGAAGACTGCTAGATTCCGAATTTGTGTTTAGTCACATTGGTACTATTGTAAGCAGTTTTTTTCGCGAGGAGTTCCGTGTTCGAATAATCTACAGGAGGAACAAACCATCGATTGAAATGGAGAATGAGTGCTGCTTATAATCTAGCCTCTTGATTGCCAATTCCGAACAAAACTACTGAAAGGTGAACCGAGAAAATTTATTAAAATTTTTCTGTAATTCAAATATACGTTCCCTTCATGGAAATTTTCCTGAATCAAAGTATATGCCAGATGAAACAACAGTCTATTTGACATGTTTCAGGATATTTGAACGAAGTCCCGAACTCCATTATCATCAAATTCCTTCCTTCTTCCAGAATTTCGCTTAATTTTTACAGATCTTATGCGCGCACCATCCACACCATTCGTTAAACCCGATTACAAATAAAACACTTGATTATTTTCAATAAAACTTAATACGGAGATTCTCGCTATGTCTTCATATTCCCATCATTTCACCAAATACGTTAATAACAAATGTCAGAACGCATCTCATGATGTGAAAACTACATGAACTACTGGATCTCATCGATGAGTGAATAGAATGCTACTTCAGGATTTCCTCACAGGCTATCACTAAGTCTAAAGAATGAGTAATAGAGAAATTCGTTGAGTCTGTCACAGTTTCCAAGACGAGGATGGAATTATGTATGAATGTCTCGAATTCCCATACATACACAGTTTTTTAATAATTGAAATAACCTTTCAGTAATATTGGTTTGAAACAATTGATCATGAATCATCTGTAGATACATAAACGTTTCTTGAGCGTTTATGACAATCTCTACTCAAGCAGACTGTTCACAAAGTTGAATTCCTAACCGCATCCTTATTCATAGTAGAGATGAATAGTCTCTTAGGAACACCCAGCCTACTTAATCGGTATTATCTGGACCCCCATAGAAATCGGGTAGAGCAACGTGATGCATGCGTAAACAACCATCTCAAGCATGTACTCAAAGTCAATATCTCCACACATACTATTTTTATTCGACCTTAGTCTTACTGAAGTGAATGTTTGAAGAGACATCGGAGCGAATTTCCCCACTGTGAGCATACACGGTCGATGAGCTCGGGTAATCATGATCAGTAGCAATTGTCTGCAGGCTTTGCCTTCCACGGTGTATGGTAGGCAGAACCACAACGCCCGATAAGCAGCGTCACCAATGCCTTGACTTTGAGTAATTATTTCATGACAGGGCCATGCGAACAAAAAGAGTTGAACTACCGTAACGATGAGGAATTGCAGACTGAATATCATCCGCAGAATGGATGTCTCAGCACCCTGAATGAAAATGGTAAAATTATTCCAACAAGAAAGTCGGCATCACGTTGTTCATATCGTTATGCTCGTTACCACGAGTAGCTGAAAACCACAGAAACACATTAACATAACACTCCCTAAAGTTTGAACCAACAATATTACACTGAATATATTTTCTATCCTTTCTAAATAAATTATGAGCCGCTGATGTTGCTTGATGCAGTCCCTAATATTTGCGTAGTTTGATTCGTGTGTTACTCTGCCTGATGAATTCGTTTTCTCAATGCTTCCAGCAGCATGGATAACATTTTCTAACCTACGTTGAAGAATCTTGAATTGTCCAGCGACGTAGAAATTTGTGATTCCAAAAATTCCCGCAAACGTTGGTGCACCGAGCCCAACACCCATCGAAGCGAAGGACTATTGCATTAATGATGTATAAGAGCGAATTCCAACGTTAATTAGTCGAAATATTCCCATGAATTGAATTCACCTCTAAAATGAAGACAATTTCGTAAAATGGAGTTTCTGTACTGGGTATATCAAAATGTATGGTGAATGGTAATATTCTGTCGGGACCGTGCTTCCCAATAGATTCTGAAATAAGACATGAGGAACGAGAAATGACTCATTGAGCACTTGATGAATTCAACAACGCAGTCTGGGTATGAGCAGTGAATCAAGATATTTGTTCATTCACATCAAGTAATTGTGGAGTATATATATCATCTGAACATTCTAAAACTCGTTGAAAATCTCAAAAGTAATCCCCACACGGAAAAAAATAATCGGTAACCTCAAATGATTGATAATCGCTTGAGGTTACCGATTCTTTCTCGGTAGAGACTATTGATTTTTCGATAGAGGCAACCGATTAAAATCGGTTGAGGTTACCGATTTTTTTTCGGTAGCAACAACCGATTCTTTTCGGTAGATGCTATCGTTTGAAAGTCAGTTGAGAGCACTGATTTTTCGGTTGAAGCAACCAAATTTCTAGGTAAAACCGACCAATTTCATTTTAGGAGAAGCAAAAAAAAATGAAGAGTTGGAGATTTTAATTTGGCAAGTGTTACCTGTTCGGCCCAAAGAGAATAATTTAATTTATTGGAGTTAAATACCTTGTGAATATTTCTGACCATGAAATGTGCTGTGACTGTCTTGTATATAAGATTCACTTTCAACTAAAAGTTATTTCGAAAATTTTGAATAATTACTGTTATGTAGTGTGGGTATATATAGTGAAGTTGATAGTAACTCGTATACATATAAGTGTTTATTCTGTGAGGCAATATTACAAAATTTTTCTAGCGAAGTGAAGTGGATGGAACCGTCCTCTTCAGTTGAGACTCTAAAATTGAAAACTCATTTTCATTCTTCAAGGGTTGAAGCCGAAACTTTTTCTGACCAAAAACCCTCGGCCATCTTTCCATCAATTATACTAGGTACCGTAATTTTAAGTTTTATAATTCTAAGGTCTTATAGTTATATTCGATGCAGTAATGTGAAAAAAAAAGAAAAAGGTGGACATGAGGGGAACACATGCCTACGAACCCTCACCCACTACTGAATGTACTGCTTGGATTATTTTCGATACTACAGTTATAATTTGAATTATACTGAATATTACATTGTTGTGTAAAACCAACTCTCTGATTTCGACTCTGTTGTCACTGATTGTACTTTTTCAATCATATTTAATGAAATCAGCTTTCTCCAGATATTACCATATTTGTCATACAACGCCCCTGAAGCTCCTGACAGTACCATCAGTTCCTACTGTGCGCGGGATATAGTAAAGTTGACGTATCTCGTTCGGAAAAAGTTGAATTAAGAAACTTTTCGACAGTCATTCACATTATCTATTTTTATTATCAGTAACTTATTCTGCTTTTAACTCTAATGGATGAAAATTACTTCTTTTAGGCCAGGCAGGTAACATTTACTAAATAAAATTTCCAACTGCTCATTTTTTTTTGCTCCTCCAAACACAGAATTGGTTGGCTTTACCGACAAAATTGGTTGCTTCGATCGAAAAAACAATCGGTAACCTCAACCGATTATCAATCAGTTGAGGTCACCGATTATTTTTTTCCGTGCAGAAATTTGGAATTACACTGTTGAGTTTTACGTTACCAATCAAGACCGAATCAAATATCGCCATAAATGTATCTATGCGTCGTCTTATACGACAGTAGTAGGAGTATCGACTGTCCGTTTCAAACAAAATAATCTCATCTTTGATGAAATTTATGAAAAAGAAATAGATAAATAACTCGAACTTACCGATAAGTGGTATAACCAGATACAACCACACAACACATTGACTCGCAAAGAAATGAATAGCGATCATTCTCATACTTTTACGATTACAATCATCCAATATTTGACTCTCCGCCTTATTGTATTTCACTTTCCAAAACGTATTCTGTGTGTGTGTATTGAAGTTCATGACTTCATTTCGATCCGCTGCAAATTTGGCTAATTCAAACATTTCCGTGACAATGGAGATGGTAGTTGGTATGTTAAACGAAATTGCCTGATCAATTTTGTAACAAAGAGAAATGATTTAGAAATAGCCATTGCATGATTTTAACGGGAGAAACTCCATTCATATAAGACGTACGCGTAGATCACCCCAGGAGAAATAAAAATCGATGCTCATAATAATGAAGCCCATAACTACTGTCAAACACGTGCAGAATAATATTGCATTGGATATAAGTCGATCACGTCGATTGCTGCAGGGCCACACACCTACAATTCTCATATAAAATCGCAAAATCTTCAACGACAGGTGGTCATTAATACCGATTTTATCCATTACTTGACGTATGTGTTCAATATCAAATTTCGATACAATTATTGTGACAGTTTAAAGTATAAACACGTTTACGAGTAGAAACTAAGCGTCCCACCATGCCTTTTATTGCACTATGAAATTCCCTCCTTTATCACTCGCGAGCAATTCATATATGATGATATAGACTCATCAATGAATCGAGACATAAGGTAAGGTCTTCCAAAACCTGACATAGATCAATGCAATGTATAATTTAACATGGAGCAATAATGATAGTGAAGGTGAGTCATATCGGTGTGTGCAGGAAAAAGGAAAGTGCATGGACAGAATTAAATGATAAGGCAGCGCTATGGGTCAACCACAGTGATTACGATGAAAAAGAAATGAGATGTAATAGCTTCAGTCCTCAGTCACAATTCACAAAGTCATAATGCGCTATAGTGGAAAGAATGAATTTCTATAACTTCTATCGCCGTTTTTACTGGACGAACTGGAATAGCATGCCAAAATCGAAACTTTTGGTTTTATTGACTATCGATTGGACTGAAGCATAGTATTCCAATAATATATGAGAGATTAAGAGGGAAGTGTACTGGTGCGATCTGTATCACAAGTGACACAAATATTCAGCTGCACTACCATCCATCGATAAATGAACTCCTACTTCGTCGATCCGCATACCGGTATATGATTTGTTAATTGTTGAATTTCGATTAAGTCTTGGCGACAGGTCATGATGTATCACGATGTGGATGTGGATAGGAGATCTCAAATTTGTATGGAACCGTGAAATTCATCATTGATATGCGCAAATGGGAATCCCAAGGATATAGCTGATAGCTGATTGAATCAATATTTGATCCATCCAATGCTGTGTTCTCCCTGATGACGTGAGAATTCACGCAATGATTTTGAGTGAAAGTTTCATGATTTATTAGTTGTTGATCACGATTGATTTTTGCAGGAATACTCTCGATGTTTCACTCCACTAGGATGCACCCATATGAAATAACTGAATTCGGATCCGTCTAAATTTTTAATGAACTCTCACTTATTTGTGACTAATATCGACTGGATTCTAAACTTGCGTAATCCATGTTATCTTGGATCAATTGGAGTCACTTCTGTTGAGAAATCTAATGGTCTGTCATGTCCAATGAAAAGGGGACGGTTCTTTAAATGTAAATCCTTATACATTTTCTGATACAGAATACTTGCACACTCACCAATAATTCATGTGCGAAATATTTTCTCGTGATCACTATATTTCCTACGCATCCAGAGAAATGCAAGCTATAAGAAGAAATGAATGCGACCCATAAATTCGCTGAATTCCATTGTATCCATATGAAATATATTCTATGATGAATACCATGAACGTTTGATTGTGCAAATGAGGGATGACCGTTAACAACACTTCGGAAATTATATGAGTGTGAATCGCAAACGATTCGAGTGCGACCTATCATAAACTACATTTGTGATTCAACTGATTTTTCGATTGCAAAAATCGTCAACTCAGTTGAATCACAAACGCACGCTTAGTGCAACTATTCTGACACTCTCACAATTGTATTCATTGCGCAGTGCATTAGCATTTCCTGTGTCGAGTAATGCTCACCAGATGTTCTTTCGATAAATACAAGGTCGGCCTTATCTCGGGGACACAAGGCACATGGCGTTATAGAGAAAAAAAATAAAAATAATGGCGTTTGAATCATTTCCCTATCTTAGTTCCTGAATTTGTTATAACTTTTCAAAAATTGACCAATCGCAACGACGATTTGCTATTTATCCTTGTTACGCGATGTGGTGAAGTGCCTCACGCAATAATGGTGATGTTATGTTCGTAACTCCTTGTGTTTCCCGCTTCACAGCAATATCTGTATATGAAAATGGCGAATTTTCAAAAAGTCATAATAGATTTAAGAATCGAGATAGGAAAATAATTCAAACGCCATTATTTTTGTTTTTTTTTCCTCTATAACGATACGTGCTTCGTGTCCTCGAGATAAGGCCCACCTTGTAGACCAAGTTTCATTACTTCATTACGAATCATCACGAATTCCATCGGATCAGGAATCTCGATTAATATTATGATTGCGATACAAATATTTTTCGCAATATTCCTAGGGAATTTTTTGAAAATAGACAAGTAGTAACACTCATCACTACGAAGTGATAGATAATAACTGTAAATGAGTTACATATTGAATCTTACAAGCGCATATGTAAATCTACGCCGACAATTATCAATCGTCAATTGCAGTGATCTAATACAAAGAGTGATATAATTCTCTGGAAGCATCAAAGAACTTTCATGATTAACGAGTTACGTTTGTCAAATTCGCAAAGTTTTTCAGGACAATAGTATAATTATGCGAACCATCCAAGAATTTCCAGTCACACAATTCCTTTATATAATTCGAATAACTTTCCAACAGTATTCGCCGGTGCGATCAATCGAATATCCTGTCTACTGATACCGATGTTCTCTAACGCGTATCATATTCTTTACTCGAGTAGATATTCCTGTAGATTTCACAAAAAGTGTCTCTATATATTCGAATGGGAAATAATCTGTCACAAACGCGATCATACTATTGGACGCGAACAACCATCATCGACATGTACTCAACGCTGACATTTTCATCGATACAATTTCTATTCTATTGTAATCTTACTGAAGAGAATGTTTGAAGTGACATCGGTGCGAATTTTCCAACGGTGAGCATACACGGCCGATGAGCTCTGGTAATCATGATGAGTAACAATTGTCTGCAGGCTTTACCTTCCGTGGAGTATGGTAGGCAGAACCACAATGCTCGATAAGCAGCGTCACTTATTCCTTGACTTTCAGTAATTATTTCATGACAGGGCCACGCGAACAAAAAAAGTTGAACTACTGTAACGATGAGGAATTGCAAACTGAATATCATTCGTAGAACGGATGTCTCAGTATCCTGAATGAAAATAGTCAAATTATTTCAACAGGATTATTGGAATGACCTTATTCATATTATTGTACTCATTACCAGCAGTAGTTGAAATCCAGAAAAACACATTAACATAACACTTCCTAAAGTTTGCACCAACAATATCACACTGAACATATTCTCTATCCTTTCAAGATAAATCATGAGTCGTTGATGTTGCTCAATGCAATCTTTGATGTTTGTGTAGTTTAATTTGTTCATTATTGTGACTGATGAATCGGTTCTTCCACTGCTCCCACCAGCATAGATGACATTCTCTAATCTACGTTGAAGAATCTTGAACTGCCCCGCGACATAGAAATTCGTTACACCGAAAATACCCGCAAATGTTGGCGCACCAAGCCCGACACCCATTGATGAAAAGGACTAACACATAAATGATTTATCAAAGTAGATCTGAACACCACTTACTTCAAATTATGATAAGAAAATTTCACCTCCAGAACGAATGCGATCTCATAAAATGGCGTTTCTGTACTGGGCACATCGAAATGTATGGTGAGAGGCAACTTTCTTTCAGAACTTTCTTTGCCAATAGATTCTGAAATTATTAAAAAAAATCATGAATGGATTACTTGCCACTGGTCTGCTCCCATTTCTATGAAAAAGACAAAATCAAATGAGACATTTGACGTGTGAGCGAGAAAATGGCGATTTTTGATAATCTCTCACGAATAATCAAGTAGAGCTAGATGTATCATCACACTATTTTAAAAGCCGTTCATAATTTCAGAAATCATATATGGTAATTCTGAATCAAACTATTGAATTGTACTTGGCCTATGAGAAAAACACTCTGGACCAAGCATTCATGCAAATCCACTAACATGTTATATGATACTGCATCTTTCAAAATATCAATGATTCAAGTAAATTGGTGGAGAATTTCGTGTCAATCAGAATTCGTTCGATAGAAGTAGAGAAATCCTATAAACTTACCGATAAGCGGAATAACGAGACACAACCACACGACGCATTGACTGGCGAACAAGTGAATGGCGATCATTCTCACACTTTTACGATTATATTCATCCAGTATTTCGTTTTCGGCCTTATTATATTTCACTTTCCAAAACGTTTTTTCTGTATGACTATTGAAATTCATAATTTCATCTCGATTCACTGCAAATTTCGCTAATTCAAACATTTCCGTCATAACGGAAATGGTGATTGGTATGTTGAACGAAATAGCCTGATCGGTGTCGTGACAACGGAATTATTCACTGACATTCACTGCATTTGTTTGATTCAACAGAAGATTATTCATCATTCGATTGAAACATACCCGTAAATCACCCCAGCAGTAATAGAAATCGATGCTCATGATTATAAAGGCCAGGACTACTGTCAGACAGGTGCAAGTTAAGATCGCATTCGATATGAGTCGATCACGTGGATTGTCATAAGGCCACATACCCACGATTCTCATGTAAAATCGCAAAAACTTTAGCGAAATGTGGTCATCAATGCCAATTCTTTCCATTATTCAGCGTACGTGTTCACCATTGGGTTATGATGCAATAAGTCTCACAGTTCGAAGTATAAACACGTTTACGAATAGGAACCAGGTGTCCCAATACGCACTGTACTCCACACTGAATTCCCTCCGTTATTCTTCGTGAGTAATTCATGCATGTCACCATAGACTCATTAATAAATCCAGACGCAAGGTTGGTTCTTCCAAAACCTGACATAGGTCGATGCAACGTATAATTTAATGAGAAAATGATGATAGTGGAAGTGAATTATATCAAATTGTGTAAAGGAAAGATAAATGATATGGACAAAATAAAATGATAAGGCGGTGCTTTGGGTCAATCATAGTGATTACGATAAAAAAGAAATGAGGTGTGATAGCTTCAGTCCTCAGTTACAATTCACAGTCATCATGCGCCCAGTGACAGGAAAGAATTTCTTCAACTTTTATCGCGGTTTCCAGTGAACAAAGTTGGGTGGCAATGCAGCATCCGGATTTCATGAATTTATCGAATTGAAGTGTTGAATATCTTACAATATGTGAGGGACTGAGAATCAAATGAGCAGTGCACTGCTACCATCTATATAGCACGTCACTCATCAAATCGGCTGTAGTGCTATCCATAAATTTATATTCTCCATACTCTGAGGGTCCGCATATCGGTATATGACCTGAAAATTTGCTATGCATCATTCTTCACTTCCATATCGTTCATAATTTGATAAAGTTAGACGCGAACTCTTTATAGAGAATATTTCTGCGACTTGATCATCCATGCGAAATAAATTGCAATGTATACCAACACTACATTCATGACGAGGGCATAAAATTCAAGAGTATTACAAAGGTATACTCAATTTGCTATGATCCATACTCTACTACACTTGCGATGAACCTCTCGACATTTCGGACGAATCAGTGACGATTAAATAACTCTCACAAATCATCCATTTATCATCACTGGATGATTAAAATTGGACACATGTTTGACCGATGAAAGTATTCCACTGAACAAGATGTAATCTAATTTTTAAATACTCTATTCAATATTTAGATGTAGGCGTCCTCTAGACTATGATATCGAACAATAGACAGGGTATTCCTTGACAAAACTAATACAAAAAAATGCTCCAGTTTTTTAGTCAGTGAAACGGTGAGGATATTGGTAAATACTATGCAATCGCTCCCACAAAGGCCCTGGGTCACGGCTATGCAAATCTCCTGCATATGTACATCACGTATGAAAAAATGACCTAGATACAGCGATTCCTCGAGAGATTTCCTGGCCTTGCGGTTGGAGAACTCATTGGTGAAGCCGAATCACAAATACGTGTGCCTCAATGAATAATACGCATGCATTCAAAGTAGAATATGATTCCGAGCATTGTTCGTCAGAATTTTCCGGAACTTTTTCACTTCCCAAAGTGATTTTTATAATTTTTCAGGAAATCGTTCAACCGTACAACAGAATCTCAGTTCATTGTGAAATTTAGAAATATACTTCAAAGTCAATGATAGGAAAATGGGACCATAACTCTAATTGACAAGAGAGCGGTTTCGATATGTTGTCTATCAAATTGCTTGAAAAGTCAATATTAAAGTACCTGTCAATATTCTTGATGATAATTCATGCATATCTATGAAGCTGCTCAGGAACCACAGGGGCGAGCCGGAATACTGTGCAATATCGTCTCAGCTGTTGGAAGGAAAGCCGGACTTCGTTTTGAAGCAAGTTCAGTGATATGAATTCGTGACAACATAACGATATAATTTAAAGATGGCGATATCGAGAGGCTGCATTCAAGATTTGAAATCTACTCATTTTTCTCGCATATTTTTGTGTGCTTGGAGTTAACCCTCTGTGAATAAGATGGGACGACCCAGAATTTGCCCCGCGGTTATGATGGATGACTTCTACGTCGTTAGGACAGGCGGGCTTGGGTGTCCCAAGTACCTATGAACTTTCGCATGACACGATCCAAGTAACTATTTGATCCAACGCTTAACATGTGAGGGGATTCACAATTATTTAATACATTCTTCAAACTGGCCATTCTACCTACTAATTACACACAACGTGTATACATACACGATTAATGTTTCATTACATGGGCGTGAAATTTCCTCTTCTGGGCAATTTGGAATAAAATGCAGGAAAACATTGGAAGGTTCGCAATTGGAGAATTATGCAGCATTGTTCTCGACGAGTGGATCGCCCACAATGTTCAAAGTCCAAAACCTGAACTCCAATTTTACATTCTATTCATCCAAATTGGAAATTGTGAGTTGGGTATTAAGAATTTTAGATGATGATTTCGACATCCAAGAATTTTCATCTCCAACACACCTATTCAAGCCGGTGGTAACAAAAGAATAAGCGAACGCTTATCCTACTGTCAGCCTACAATCATAGCAATACGTAGTTAGCTAACATATCCTGTAATTTCTTTTCCCCCACATAAGTGAAGCACATCAAAAGTTCTCGTGAAATTACGGTGTACTCTGCAGGTATCAGACCGCATTTCTAAATAACGTGAATCAGTAAATACTCTAATCTTCGTTCGTACAGATCAATTGTGTATTGCGTGATGTGTTTCCTTTGACAGCACGCGACGCTCAGTAATCATCATGACATCGAAGCGGACGAAATTATTGAGTATACGAACACTACCGTTGCATCGATCCTGATGAAAATATGAGGGATGTGCCAGAGTGGGGTGGAAAAAAATTTGATGCAGGCAGCAGCGTCAGTCGCTGTGCAATGTTCGAACATCGAGGTTCATCAGCTGGACATATCACTGCCGGCCGGTCATTTCTTCAACCGTGAAAATTGAATGGAAATATTCATTTGGAATTTGAATCGGGAATTAACAAGAATAACAACGTGATATTATTCAGGTGTTTTATTTCAATATTTTTTGAGAAAATACATATACAATTCATGATGTTAAATTTATCAGTTTAATATTGTTTTTTCTTATTTTCGTGATAAATTCGCGAGTGGTTCGGGGCTTTACATCATGATAAAGTAGCACACTGCTTCGAGTTGCCTATACGGGTGCCAAACCCAGAAGCTGAAAACTCATATCGAGGACCGCGTGTGTTATCTGATTATGATCTGTAGAACTCTATGCATACCTCTGCTGACTAGACATGTGCCAGTGTGAACCTATTTGTATCTTAAGAACGCAAACTGAAGCGTGTCACGGTTTGTTTTTAGATATACCGTTATGATTTTCAAGAGAGAGCATCACACAATTCTAATTCCAATCATTAAATATCTGCACATTGCATACTTGAGTATATGAATTTCACACGTTCATATAATCATTTATCAATTTTCCCTCTCAACTTTGCTCTTTGTTCCTTTATTTATTCAATTATAACATATAAGTTTATTCATTTATTTTTATTGTTGTTGCCCATCCACAATGGTGATAGCGGAGTCTTACCTAATATGTTTCTATTATTTCATTTTCAATATTTCAATACTTCAATATTTCAAAGAACATCTGTCAATCCGATTTGTTCTAGCAAATGGTTTAACATTATGAAAAAAAAGTAACAAATAGTGTAATAATAGAAATATTTGTCATTTCCCAATTTTCAATCATAATTTCGCGGTGATTATCATCCAAACGCTATTGTTCATTCGGCAATTAATATTGGTATGATTTTCTATAGGCCATTCGACATTTGTTTGAATATACAAGCGACACACAAGATGGCATTCATGCATACAAATTTACTTACTCACTCTCACACACACACATACACATACACACACACGCACACATCCACACAGGCAAACATTCACCTTACGAACACATACAAAAACGTATTTTTGATCACTTTATCTTAATCAATCAGTCGTTCTGTTTTATTTAACTACTTCGCCTATCTATCTACCTGTCAAGCTCCACAACACTCTTCGTATCAAATCGTTTGTTTTTACAAAGGCGTGGTAGTCATCTTCTTCATTGTTTTTATTATTTCTTTTCATGTAGCCAACTCACATTCATAATTCGAAATTTTTCATCATCTATCACCGCGTGTGCAGTTGTCAAAGGGTAGGGAGTTCCAAGATATCAACAAACACCAAGGTCGAGGAATCGTAATGAATAATGAAACAAAGTCATTACTTCTAGAAATGAAAACTGACGAAATGTCGTTTTACGATTTTACATACCGCAGCCATTAGAAAGGGCACGTACAAAAATACGTTCATTCTTTCTCATTCATCTCCACTCATGCGATTCGCACTAAATTTCATTAATAGAAGTGTACCGATATTCTCCCCTGTGCAAGTACTTCAGCAGGATCTCTTCACTTCAGGTGAATTTGGAGATCCTCTTTGTTTACATAACCCTTCCTCCTCAATTTTCAATAAAAACGTCCAAAATTTGTCATTGAATCAGTTGTGATACCTTGTGCCAGTATTTAAATATCGGCGCAATCGAGACAAAAAATGAAACCTTCGGACCATAAACTCTACACACGTGAGAAAAAGAAAAGAAAACAAACATAGCGTAGAATAATTTGTGTATTTCACGCCTTACATTTTCGGTCCCAAGAGTATAATTTTTGTTTGATAGATAACTCATGGCTTGAATCATGCTACATATACTCTTTATGTATATCATGTTTTTCTTACGTTTCTATAAAATGTGTAGCTTGTTATTTCATTCAATCTTACATTTAACGTGGCAACACACAGAATCATATAAAGATCAGCAGCCTAATGTATTACACTGTGTATTAGCAACAGCGAAGTATTATATGTCTCTCGTCGTTATTCGAAGGTCAAATTGCCAATGAACCATCCATGATATAAATGTCGACTATACAATGTGAAACAACGAGTATATCCCCTTTGTCATTCTCTCAATGAATCCGTTCAGCTTCTTTCTCTATACACAGTCAACTTTATTGGAAAAAACTGACTCATGTAATCCCTAATTATTGCATGTAACATTAAACTTTAAGGATACGCGCGCATCTCAAGGCGATTCGGTGGTCATTTTGGATTACACACATACGCATAATTTATATTGCAACTATTCTTGTGAACCCTGAAGTGTCGTCCAGCGATCACAAAAGTAGTCGTATAAAAGTACAAAAGTAGATTAATTAATTAACAATAACAAGAATTCGTAATTTTTATGTTAAGATTCTAAAAATTCGACTATGTTTACTTAGTTTCTGCTGTTTTGTTTCTTCTTCTCGTCTGTTTGAAGCTCCAGTTACAATTGTATATTCATAAATGATTCGAAAATAATGACAGCTTCAACATTATAGTTGCTCCAGAAAATGACATCTAAAACGACCATCGAAGGGCCTGAAGCAACACGTATAACCTCGGCCCCATAATCGCACCTCAAATCGTTTCTGAAGTGTCGATTCACGCTATTTTGCATTTGAAACATTTCGGTCGACTCTTGGATACACTTTCCAGCAGCACAAAGGTAAATAGAATAGAAGGTGAAGATATTTTAACCAAGATTTTAGTATTCAGCTCTATGTTCTATTTCGGACGTTATTTCTGTTACGATTTCGTTGGTGTGTTATAGCGTCTTTGTTTCATATCTTGTTCTCCACATTCAATCCATATCGTTTCTTTTTTAGAGTTTGTGCAAAGTTCTTCAATCACTAAGAGGCGTTCGATTAAGCCGTTTCAAACTGCCATCCTTTCTGCTATGAGAGTTAATGCATCAGATGCTCAATGAAGCAAATTGAGTGTAAAATATGATTGGGTTTAATATATAATCATATATTAATGTATAATAATGGATGGCGTTGCTCTGATGGTGTCTTATCTATTACATTTCCAGTTTGACCAACATTCGCATTCAATAAAGAATACTGAAAGAAATTTCTTTACACACATTGGAGAACGTAACGGACATGCTAATCTCAGTTGTCACTATTTTTTTCATTCATTGAAATGTTTACCAATTTGTATACCTATCAACTTAAGCAGCGTCTGAGAAATCATGCAAGTTTACAGGAAATATGTGAAAAACTTTGGAATCATTTTACATTGAAAATTTTACATCAGTCAATACGTGTGGACAAGGAGACAAAATTCACTAGTTTCATCAACTATCACGATTTGTACAGATACGTCACCTAAATATTTCTCGTGGGATGCTATTCGTCAATTATGTTCCTCAGTTTTCAGTTTTTAAATGTGATGAAGAGCTAGATGAAATTCATTCTCTGAACGATTCTTGCCACAATTGCGAATCAAAATACATGCACAGTGACTGCAGAACATCGTTCTAACATGCTCGAAAATATTACAATCGCAATATAGTCTCTCAGTCGATTTATGTTCATTTGTTCAATCTCTTCGTTATCAGCCCCGGACAATATTCTCACATTATTTTTTCTGTTTGAAACTTCAGATGATATGGACGAACTCATATTCAGAGAGACGCAAACGAACTCTTCATTAGGATAAATTCAACGCACAACCACATGAAAGCACTATATATTATTTTGTCATGTACTAGAATATCTGCTGATATAATTTCATTTCAGACTTTCATAGAGGATGCGAAAAGAAACGGGACAAACGATTTGACAAGCACCATTTGGAGTCGAAACTAACATTTCGTAATTTCATATAATATGAACAAATAACAGCAATATTCAAAATTTTAATAACATATTCAAAGTACATGTATACACTGAGAGAAAAATTATTCAATAGTTAATACTTTGATGAGATTGACGTTTTTCGAGATAATTTTATCAACTGTTTATGATACTCTATTGTATTGTATATTTACAAGAGAGTCTAAGTAACATTTCGCGCTTATCCTCTAAATTCACAACGGAAATATCGTATATTTGTGCTATTGTAATTATTTCAATCGAACGCCATTTATTCGCAAAATACCAACAGCGCTTTTGCATGAGAATTTGCTAACTCAAATTTGCCGAAGTGTCGCAATGCTTGCAACCAATAGATGATGCAGTTATGGATAATACACTGCGGAACATCCGAAAATGGACAGATATACGGGTCCGAAAACATATTTCGCCTGACTAGAATTATATGGACATGCAGGTTACGTGGACAACATATTTCCATCTAATTTGTAAGATAATAACAAGCGAATCACTTGCACTAAGTGCTGATTAAATAGATCGAATCGTTATGGCGTGTGATATAAAGTGTTGATGGTTTGATGGGCGGTTTACACAGTCATTTCTGTGTATGCTCGAATTAACATACTCATGCACAACATTCACATACATCCCAATTCACCCTAATTCATGTCCATTCTCTCATAATCTGCTCAATTTATTCATTCTCACGCGCTCTTAATTCACCATCCATTCGTTTCTGTCTATTTTCTCTCTCTTCGTCGCCTTTTGATCGACATTTAAATGACTTGAATTTCGCAATCTTCTGGCACTTTTATAATTTTATCGCAAACCTACTTGAGCCTTCACACATTCTTACTCCGTCAAGAGACTGCCCTCGAAATATTATCATTGCCGATGTATACGTTCGTCAGTATTACCATTTATACACGATTGACATTTTTGTAGAGAGACAACTCGTCTCATCATTCAGCCCTATCACATGCATCTTCATTGTAGTGTATCAATGATGTATGTGAACATGACTCTTTTCAATCTCTCATTGGCAAGCAACATACTACCGAAACAATATTGATATATTCTTATCTCAGTGTATATTAGCGAATTTTATAAATTTCAATTATCTTCCCCGAAGCTGCATATTTTGTCATATCAAATATTTCCTATCGTCACATAAGTTGGGAATTATTCAGTGAATGATTTATTATTATTTATTATTCTTTATTTTCATCATTCTCATGACTCACTGTGATCTATATTATGAACAGTATTTTCTAATGACACACATGTACTCCTTATCGGCAATGTTCACGTGCCTTTTTATGTCAAGTTTTTATCACAATATATTATACGATAGAACGTAATATTGGTGTCTATCCATATGTTATTACTACTTTGCATTACCTCATTACGTTCTTTAACTCCCATGGAATATTCCGTTCTCCACAATAAAAATGTGTACTCTCACGACAATTCATTAGCATATACAATTTGTTTACAAATTCGATTCTTTATGAAAATATTTGACTCATATATACATTACAGACGCCACACGCAAATACGTTCACGTGTCAAGCGTATTGCTACAAAACGATATCCTTCTCCTCAAATTTTCCTCCACATCCCTCCCGATTTCTATCAAAACAATCACATGTTTATTAATACACAGACGTTATACGACCCCAGAGAACTCAATAAAATTCCTCGCTTGGGTACTGTTTATACAAAATTAATCGTTTGGTTTTGTATCACTTTTGGTTTTTGGTCTTTTATCCTCGCGTATCACTGCACATCTCCTTGCTTCGTTCGATATACATCATCATTTCTAATTTTAAGCAGACGAAAATGTTATATTTCAGTAAGAAAATATATGAGTTTGTATTGATGAGTAAATTTATTACGTTGCTCGAAACTTATCGATGAAGTCGTTTCAACTGATCATTACTTAACGCCATAATATTATTTTGCTATGTTTTTCTTGCATTTTATTTTGGTTCGGCATTTTTTTCAGACTGCATGCCGGATATGCGAGTATATTATGTCTATTGGTTACACACAATGAACGATCTAACGCATCAGCGTCGGGTCAAATCTGTGTCATCAGAAGAAAATTACATGTTGGAAAAAATTTTGACAATACATCACGAATTCTCCATTCGTATATTATTCGTTTATCTCCGTATAGATCTATCCGATATCTTCGAATAGTGCTGCCTACGGCCACTCGTCAATTCTATAAAACGCGTGTGTGTGTGTGTGCGGGTGTGAGTAAAGTTGTGGAGATGAAGGTACTACAACCAATATTACAAGATGATGATTAAACTTAATCGATCAATCACAAAATCAATCGATCAAGTTTCTTCTTGCCCTGTAACGGCGTGTTCTCTTCACGCGTTTTTCATTCGCAGACGGCTCCTGATTAGAGCAAATAGTCCAAAACATCAATTGCCCAAAGTTATTACTTCGAATCGACATTTGTTCCAATCCGAGTGACGATCGATCACATTTAATGATGTGTAATGCAATCCAGAATCTCGGATCAGCTAATCAATGAAACCCGGGATTTATATCTGCGGGATTTTTTTTACTTGACGATCATTTCAAGATGTCATCAAACATACACAAATATATACTTTTTATTTAACATATGTTTAAACACCAGTATGATTGAATATATATGAGACATTGCTATCTTGGTGTACCGGTGGTGCATGATAGGTACGACGTGTTGACGAATTGTTGTTGACGTAGTAAGATGACTTTCGCATACTCGTGGATGATGACATTATGGCAACCGTCTCGTAATAACGAAGTTTGCCACAGCAGCGACCACTCTTGAGTATTGCCATGAAGCCTCGTCGATATTTTTTATTGAAAAAGGCATAGAGAATGGGATTAATGCAAGAATTACTTGAGCCGAGCCATTGGGCGATTGGCGTAGCGATAGTTAATATTTCTTCTTCCCAATCAGCTCTATCGCCGCCCAACTTTATACGTGCAAAGATAACGTATAGTGGCAACCATGATAGGACAAACAAAATAACAACAACAACCAGCATCTTCACCACCTTCACCTTCGACTTCTGCTGTATCCTTTCCATCTGCGCGTCCTTGGTATCAGTTGGTATATTACGTCGCCATACTTTTATCCAAATGAGAATGTAACACAAGGATATGAGAATCATTGGCATAACGTAGCAGAGCATCAGATTGCCAATGAGGAAAAACAACCTGCCGTCCTGTGGTCGTGGCCACGCTTCTACACAGAACCTCAACTCCGGGTCACCACCATACATTATGAGATCAAAGAACAACAGCCACGGCGATGTCGCTGTCAGAGCGATAAACCAGATCAATACAATTATCAAACGGGCACGTCGCTTCGTTATCTGACACTTCATCGGCCACCATATCGCCAAAAATCTGCAATCAGAATGATGGAAACATAAAGATTATTCAATATATGGAGGCCAGGAACGATTTAGATCAAACGCGTGAAACTTTGAGCCGATCAAAATATGCTCCGAAAATAAATGTCATATGCGTTATAATAATGATTTTCCATTCATGGCCATCTTACGAGGATCAGACCGATGGTGCGTTTTTAGCAGTCCAATTTTTGTAAGTCATTTACATCCAGTCATCATCTTGCGGATAAACTTTTTTCTTTCGTGAGTTCAGATACCCAACAAATTAGATATATGATTGATGTATTGAACTGACATATCGCTCGAGTTTCGTAACCTAGGGTCAACGAATGATTAAGTGCGAACGCGAGTTCTAATCCAATGATACTCAAAACTTATCCGTTTTCAATACATGATACATTTCTATTGGCACACAATATCTTTGGCTTCGTTTGTAGATACGTAAGCGCAATTGTAACGATTTATATTCGAATTATATAATGTCGAATGGGTTCAGTGACTCTGGGCCAATTCCCAAGCGATATTATAGTTCTGATACATGATGCCACGGCCATATCGTATAACACATGAACCCCCTGCGTCCACCCAACATCAGAAATAGCATATAAACGACTCGCGGGATTTCATGGTAGACTTATTCAAAGACCGGTTTATCTCCTTCGTACACAGTTGTACCAATATACTAAAATTCCCTGTTTCGCAAGAGGCCACTCACATTAGAGCAACAGTCACGCTTCACCAGCAGTACAAACTCGTTTCTATTTCATATAATAACTCTACATAATCGCTATTATTCCTTCTTATCTTATTCCACTATTATTTTCTCTTTCATTTTTCAACGTTTATATTCCCTGCAGTAATATATTCACACATGCAACTATTGAACGATAATTAAATCATCATGATTCTCCGTTCCATACAAATCATGCGTTTTTAACTGAACCATGAAATTATAATTTCACGTAGTTTTTATTGAAATTTTCCAACTATTTTCTGCGTTGGAACAGTGCGTCAATTTCCATTGACTTGAGCCATTGTATTATGCTGAATTATCGAGCCAATCGATGATTTTCAATCAAAAAAATGAGTGATTGACGTCACCATCGTGTAACGTAGCAGTTACCTGGACACTCATTCTGTATCTCAAAATGGAAATCCAGATGATTTTTCGTTTTTCATACCTCTAAAAATTTCCTCGACTCATATCTACAATTTCTCAGATTGATCGTTCATAGTTATATCCTGTCCATGTGTCAGTGCATGCACGAAGCTTCGCATCAGAAATGATTTAATCACATTTTTTCCAGATTATCCGAATATTCTGTCGCATGTTAACGATGAGAAAGCATTCAAAAAGAATATCCACCTTAGAAGAGTCCATGTGAACACACATATCTGGCAGCCATGATGGCAAAATACCGCTACGCCGGAGGGATGAAATCGAATGGCTGATACATATATATGCAACGTATATTGCGCGCCATCTCGTCACGATGCAACACGTTTTACGATTTTTACGATACGATGCATCGATTCACTTTGCACGAAACGAAACGAGTATATAGAAAAGGACGACAAGGGTTTGTCAGCAGCACAATTCTACCCCCTATCTCTCTCCATTTCATTGCTCCGTCCCCATCAGTATTCAGTCTCTCAACAACAATATATATATGTATATGTACATAGCCTAAGCATAATATACAATACATTGGAGAATGAAAAATAAAAATCAGGAAATTGGCTGTTGCTCGATATATTGTGTAATTGAATTTTATTCGAATAACAAATCAACTTTAATAAAATTCAATCAAATGAATAATAACCACAGTTTTTGTGTTGGAATAAATTCATTCATAATTGTACGGGCATCTCGAAAAACTAGGACCTACACATATCGGTGTAAGCTTGGACGCTCTTTAATGGAATTTTCATTGCAGATATGCGATACGATTACGTTTCTTGGCCATATCATCAAGAGAGTGGAGTACGATATCATGACACCGCGAAATTTTCACTGGGTGACTCATCCATTGTCACTAACGGATCTGAATACTCGAGAGATCCGAATTCTCAACGACACGTTGTCATATATTGATATGATCGAGAGATATGCCTGATGCTTCTCTTCTGCCACCATAATCATGAATCCTCAAAAATTTGTTCGCTACAAAATTTACAATTGAAACTATATGAAGGTGACATTTCCACGATGAAATTGAATGGTGAAATCAATGCACGAATTTGAATTTTCTTGTTCCGTATGAGACTATAGTTACTTCGAATATGAAAGTCAATCGCCTGCACAATGAGACACCTCTTCCTGAACGTAGTGCGGTAATATGAATGATATCATTCTCTTATGAAGAAACTAATGTTCATCCAACGATACAGATATTTCTTCTGTCTTGTAAATAGGAATTAAGGATTCATGCGGGATTTTATGAACTGATATGCCTAATGTTCGAATCGTTTATCAATCATTCATTGATCGATACGGAACCAGACTCTCCATTTCGTACCATACAAGTTGTAATTTGACGAAGATATTTTACTCGTCAGGAGCAGCCCGGGCCGAGAAAAAACTGCTAAGATGAATAGATAGATTTAGCCGCGATTGAAAGAGATCGAAAATCCACACTGCAACTCTTCGCGCATTGAGATTACTTCAACGATTATAATAACTTTTGAAGTCCACCATTTCTGCCTATGTAAGTAGTCAACTCGACCCAATATTGCTTCAGCGAAAAGACATTCTTGATTCATACAAAATGACGAAATCACAACTTCAAACTCCACTTCATGCTAGAATTGTATTTATTCGCAATATGTGTGCAAGTGCATAATGATTGATCTCTTTTTCCGAACAGCGTAATTCATTTCATTGCTTCTTCACTCGATTAATCACGAATAAAATTGTTCTTGGTCTCATAAACGACCATGCTTTCACGGTTGGGAAAAAGCAGTGTGTTATAAACGATAGAAACTCATATGATTGAACTTGAAGTGATACAAATATGGACTGATTGAAACGGATTCAATAAAAATATATCAAGAAAGTCACTTGATGTTCATGATTGGTACTATTCGACAACAATAACTAGTCAAATTTTTAAATCCACTTCAATGTTCTCCCATTTCCAAGACATTGCAACATATGACATTCACCAGGTGTAGAAAACTATCCTCAAGACGTAAATCTTCATTCAGCTCATCCACAGCATCTCCGCAACGAGCATATGCAATTGATAGTATTCTGGATTTTCAAACTTCGGAAGATTTTTTTACCACTGACAAGGTACGTGACGCTTGTGTGAATTTACTTCCAACCTCACCCAAATCATACGAATATAATGATGAGCAACAATTTTTAAATGATTCAAAATAAATTTGACATGAATTCTTCTAGCCAATATTTTCACCGATATTTATTTCACTCATATTTCGTTATCACATACAATGAGAGACTTTTACATTGTGATTGCTCAATAACTTTCTTCTTCTGCTTGTACAAACAGGGTGATCATGTCAACTACAGAGTCCTATAACATCTCATCCATGTCGTTTGACAAGTGATCGATGACAATACATCCGGAAAATTAGCCGATCATTTCAGTTGTCAACAATGGAAAATTCAATGAAATCATAAGCACACAGAGTTTGTAGATGGGGCTAAATGCGGATGGCTTGATGATGGTATACCTACAATGACGAAGATAATGATATCTATCTGTGTTGAGTAACACATAAATTCCAAAGTGTTTTTGATATTTAGAACATGTTTATATTGAAGATGATGCCTATAAGCGGATATCCTTCAAAAATGAAATCATGTCAATATTTATCACTCCAGATAATCTCCCACTGTCACAATAAAAGTATACAGCCTTTATCCTGAATACACCATGTTAATGATTGTCTCCTTGCGAATGAATCACTAACCTTGTATTCACCATACAGTTGACAGAATAAATTATCTGTCTCTATATGACTGTGCCTATCAAATGTGTAGTTGGTTGTGAGGTCTATACAACATACATTCATGATGACTGCGTTCATGAGGGTATGATACACAAGTGTAATAATGCGGAAGAGTACTGCTCAAGTACAGAATGTGATTGGAAATGAATGAAGATATGTATCAGTGCTTTCGTGATCTATAGATTCGACCTTGGTTCTGCAATTAACGAGTTGTGAGAAAACAAAAGGTTTTCCCAGAGAATCACAATATCCAGACAACACGATCGAGTATAAATATACGAGCACTCGCATTGCTATTCGACAAGTTCTCAGTTGACTCTCATCAGGTCGTGTATTTATACCAAGTCCCCAACCACTAAACTTCTAGAATGAAGATATTGGCATTGGTACGTATTTTCGAATTCGATTAATATTTATCATTCACTCCATATACTATTCTATTTGAACTAATATCCTAATTTCTCTACCATTCAATTTTACGTAGATAATTTTGTTCATTGCAATGGCAATGAGTGGAGCAGCACCAGCACCATATCCACCAATTGTTGGACCAATCTTGCCAACGCATCCTCTCATTTATCCACAGAGCTACATCAAAGTGATACATCCAGCGCCATTGCACTATCAATACCCACTAAGTTACGCTCATCCATATTTTTTGCCACACCACTATTAGATTATTGTCTACCTTTCGCTCGAGATGTGGAAAAAAAATTAAGGGGTAAATGTCGAATCAGTACACGCCATATCGTTGAGAAAAGATGAAGAAATTCGAAATCTTGGAGACATCTGGTGAATCATTAATGGTGGAAAAACACACATTGTGTGAAATATCGAGGTCAAGACACTTGAAATATTTTATAGTGGAATCGCACAATGAATTGGTATATATTGTACTGTGAACAATACAATAAATGTGGGAACAATGATGAAAATTCGATATTGTCGTCCACGAAGGAATTGATGAAAATCGATCAAGCAAGAAATACTAATCTGTATTGTAGATGCGAGCTCGTCAAAAAATACTCGGGCATTTCAATTCCGCGGAGTGCGCGTGACATTTCTTCGCAATTCAGTAATTCCGCTCGTTGCATTATTCTGGTTCTTCCATCAAAACAACGATTCATTATTCATCGAGTATTTCATTGATAGCATACATTCATTGTTGGTCGAGACGTTTATTCATTTTATCAATCCATCACCACATCCTGTGCAGAATTATAAAATGATCATTTCTTCAATTGAACTCAACAAAAGGGACTATTCCTATCAATTCCAGCATTACAAAATGGTACTTTACGGCGATTAATCGATGATGTTATTGCTCATATCGCTGTGTCAGTAGAAAGTCTAGAATTCACAAAATTTGATCATTAGTTTTGGAACCACCAAATTTGATAATCGCGATCCCAACTGCATGAAAATTTTTATCGGTAGCAATTCGGATGTCATATCGAACCAGAAGGCCTTACCCTTGAAAATGTCAAATCTCTTGGAACTTGCAAACAACTCTTTGCAATACTGGACATAGAAAATTTCAACGTGTTTATATGTCACTGAAATGTCATCAATTCGTGCTGTATCATCGATTTTTGGAACTCCATATTCTTTCTCGTGATAACAATGATCAGAGACTGACCGATAATAGACAGATTACTTTCGAATTATACACACGGCAGTATATCACAGAAATTCCGTGGATCATCCGCCAGACGAATGGAGAATTGCAATAGCTCGACCAAGAAATCAATCTTCATGAAAATACACAAGCACACAAGAATAGAGGAAGCAATAAAAATGTTGTTGTTGGATTGGTAATTTAAATTTTATTAATATTCCGCAAATAAATTCAAAAGAGGGGAAACAAAAATAAAAAAAAATTAGTTGTATAAAAAAAGGGACACGGGGGACGATGACGAATCCAAATGATGATTGACGAAATGGAAAGGAAACGAAACATGACATTACTGTCTGGGCCGCTGAATTTAGCTTTTGTGTTTTTTGTTTTCATTTTCAAAGACATCACGATGGGAATGTTTCCTGTCATTTGCTCTGAATTGACAGAAACCATTGACATGATCGACAAAATTAAAAGGAGTGAGAGACATTGATGATAAGACTCCTAACTTGGTGGTTGATTCATGTTGACTGTCTCAATTATTGTATCCATTTAATGAAGTCCGTATCCATGACCGTGTCCAAGACCAACGAGGACTCCGTGTCCGTGGGATGGGAGGACAGTCTTGGTGACGATTGGAGCGGCGTGGACAACGGGGGCAACGGGTTGGTGAACAACATGCACGGCATGATGGACTGGAGCGTGGGAGATAACATGGGGTGCGTGGATGTGGCCGAGTCCATGATCGAAGACGACTCCGGTGAGACCTCCGGGAGCAGCGACAGCAACAGCCAAAACGGCAGCGAGGACAGCCTGTATAATTCCACTCAGTTATAGACACTCAACAAACTAAGATGATATTCTGGGGCATCGTCCAAGCGATTGAATATTTTCATCATTGTGAGAATGAAACAAAGCGTAGCACTAATGGACTCACAAGTGTTTGCCAATACAGTATACAGTTCTTGGATAGTTTCGAATATATTTTTGTGACCTGTCTTTATGTCTATGCACAACCCACACAAACACGCACATGCACACTCTCCAGATACTCAGGAAAACACATATAAATACTGCGCGAATTGAGGCCATGATGCAGATGGTGAAGGCGCCCATACGATCACGTGTCGATAGCAAATTTCAAAGGTTAACGAATGGAAATGTAATTTAACATCGTGCAGGAATAAAGTCAGATAGAACAAACGAGAGGAAGAATCAAGAGAAAGAAAAAGAGCAGATGAAGAAAATTCCACGATTGAAGTATACGTTTGACGATATAGAGGAGGAAGAAAAAATGAATTTAGTCGTAAAAGATGTGTGAGCAAAGCTTGTCGGATGAACAAAAAAAAGTGAGGTGACAAGAAAAAAAGAGAAAAAAAAGAGTGAAGCCATGATACCCAACATCACTAGTGAGGACCGGAAAAAAAAGACGAATAGCAAAACGAATTTTTTTTACGTTTGCAGAAAAAAGGAAAAGGATGTAGAAGAATAATTTGCTGCATGGGCTGTCTTTATTTTTATCTCTGTTCATCTGAGAATAGAGTTTACTGCAACTGCGATGCAGACAAAGATTAGTTATCAGTTTTCAAGAAACTGTAACTTTTATTGGACTTTGCAACAGTTTTTGTACAGACCAGATCACCAAATTCTTGAATTAATGAATTTTCATTGTACGTAAATAAATTCGAAAATTTGTTTCGTATGTATTCTGTTGATAACGTCGTTGTAAATTTGATATTGGAATCAAATGGAAGATTTGAAATTGGTTCTTTATGAGTATCCCATGATGATAGTTGACATGTATGTGGAAATTTGAATTGGTGTGGGATGTGTTTGGAATAAACATTACCAATCGAATGGTTATTTCAGTAAGAAACTCTAAGTCACTAAAACACAAACTCACACACACACACACACACCCCAACACAGTAGTTGTAGTCGAAGGGTGATGAAACGAAGAATTCATACAGAACTGAATATGATTGATTTGAAAAAATTGACAGAATATAACGAAAATCGATAAGTTTTTACAATAAATCTTACCAGCTTGAACATCTTGAATTGGTTTGGGTTGGTTTGTTGTTTTCTGTGAGAAACTCGAAGAACCAGTGACAATCGCTACTCTCACACATCCTTTTATACAAAGTTCCGCGATTAAAAAATCGCGACAAATATATAGTTAAAATCGAGTCACGTGACACAAATGTAAAGAGAATGACGCCCGAATGGAAGGAATTGAGTCAGCCGATCTCTTTTTCGTGGTGGGGCTGTACTCAACCAATCACAACACTTTCCATTCCAATCGAATGTTGGGCTTAAGTTATAACAAGTTTGACTTTCAACCCCCGTCGCCAGTTCCCACCATGTCGCGAATCTTGTTTCATTTCTTATTTTTAATTTGATTTTCCACCATTTTCAGTCCTTTCTATCTTCATCTATCGTTCATTTTATATTCGTAATACTCTCTTTTGATTTCGTCCAATTGGATTTAGAAATGTTCTTTGTGTGTACCCAATTGAAACTCTGCAGGCACACGAAAAAGAGTAAAATTCTGCGGTTATTCCTCTCAACATTGCCCTTTGCTCTTGCCATTTGAATATCAATACACGTTGAAAGAAAAAGTTCTTCATAATTTTTCCGCATGTGAGATAAAGTATTATTACTAATTCTTTATCGCATTATCATAGATTAATTATGTGTTTTATAATCGCCACAAAATATCAAGTGTTGTGTTATAAATGTGACACGCCCCTTGCGCAATATTATCGAAGGCTCAATCATTCTTTTATGTTCTTATATGTTCTATGCCTTATTACATTACATTAAAGAAACTTATACGCGTTTATATAAATTTGTATATCAAATAGACATACATATGTGTAGTATGTACAAAGAGCCAAGCGGATCGCGTGTCAACGGAGAAAATGTTTCGCTGTAGTTATCACTGCGATGATGCTTACACTCGCTTTCATTAGAACCGCAGATCCGATTGTGGTTGACACACAAAAGACATTTTTTTGTCCTCTTTGTTTCATTATCCAAAGCGAATAAGCCATCTTTTTTTTCATCGTTTTATCATTTTTCGGTAAATTTTTTGTATCCATAGTTTGAAATTTATTTTCCCACAAACGGTGAATATATCATGTACCTACACGGTTTAATCCGCATTTGGTATTATACTCATTTTTTTTCTCCTTCTTCTTCTCTTCGTTCTCGTTCACAATTAGCGTACATTTGGGGATGTCTCAGCAAAAATTCTGGTGAAATTTATTCGTCTGTAGGTCATGAGATTTTACGAGGTAAGGAGGATTGAATAATGAAAAGAGAGGAAAAAATTCCAAGGATAAGACCATTATAACAACAATTGTTTTTATCGATAATGTAAGAATATTGTAGTCAGCTGTAGCCTCATGTTGTATATTTGTAGACATGAAGTTGGCTCTATACAATGGCGGATCCAACTCCCATCCCTGCTCCACTGAATCTGTGTGACGTTTGACCCTCCGTAGATTCACGAAAAGAACCATAGAAAATGGAGCATCATTCCACAATCCTCTCACCCACCCTTAAGCTCTCGTTCTCTCGTCCCAATCACCCAAAGCCTTTTTCCCCCCGTTCTCATATCGGTGCTTTGCTCGCTCCGAAAAGTCTCCGGGGTACGCAAAGAGTGCGAAGATGATTTAATTTTTTGTAAGTAAAAATACTCACCTATCGAGCGAGACAGCGACGAGACTGTAGACAGAGGCAGCGACCGATACACCTTGGATATAAGAAACAGTTTTGCACATGAATCGTCCAAGGACCCAAGCTGCAACAAAAAAAGCAGAAAATAAATTTTCTCCTATTCTTCACTGCCAATTTATTCTCCAAGTTCTTTGTCGCTCATCTCATATCGATTGTTTCCACGTTGACACTCAAAATAATACGCATATACATATAGATCAAAGTTTGCAGAAAATATATACAGTGATATTATGAGTTGAGAAAAGATTCATAATGAGCGCGTTGCAGCTAGAGTGGGTGCGTTGCAAATTCTGAGAAATGTCATCGGGTGTGTTGATCGGGCGCATAAATTGATTCCCAGACTATAAGTACTTTACGGCAGACAGTCAGCTCTTCTGTATGTGTACATCTATTTATACATACAGCTATACGTGTATATATGTTAGTCAAGAGTGAATATATACCCGTCACCGCTTTGTATATCTCTATATACTCATATAAGTGAAGGGCATATATTATGTGGGAAGGTGCAATGTGAATCTAAATGATCTTGAACCATACATCATATAATTATGTGCTCACTCATTAAAACAAATAGAAATGGAGTATAAACGCGAACACATTTTCAAATGCAGGAAAAACAAAATTTGAATAAGTCATGCCAAATTATTTCCTACGATTTATTAGACAACATGATATTGAATATATTACTACTTGCTTCGATCATGTCCCATGGGAGATGGTTATAATTTCTATCTGTGAGATGCACACGGAAGGAATATCAGACTGATTGCATTGGGTTAAATTATCGCATGGTAAAACTTGGTACCAATGAATGCATTTTGTCGAACGTTGCTATGATACCATTACTAAATTCTCACGGTCGAAATCATTTTTTAATTCCAGAACATAAAAGGGATAGTACAACAGAATGATGCGCGAAGGAAAAATCAAATCGAAATATGTTCCGCGGAGAATTGATCTCCGATGTGCACATTTAATTCGTTCCTAAAGAGAAGCTGTGAAGAAATGATGTAGGGGGGGGGGGGAGACTAGTAGAAATGAATCATATTCACTATTCGATTTATTCTGCTTTATTTAGTTCAACTTTCTTCAGTTTCATCTATTCGCCCTCATGATCTTATGATTGTCTGGCTCCCTCACATACTAATTTCGACTCGCCCTATTAATTTCTCGCCTTTCATATGCTCGCGTTTTTCTTGAACCGTATATCTATGTGGATATGCATATAATGATTTTTTACACTACAAAGCCGGTCCAGTGCGCAATACATGAGTGTTACCTTAGCATATGTACAAGTGAATAGAACAAGACGTTATAGAAGGCGGTTGAGAGAGAGAGAGTATTTGCAAGTACAACATACAAGAGAATGGCTTTGTCACTGCACTACAACAAACTTTTAGCATTTTATCAGGAAAAGTTGAAAAATTATTCCCAATGGTTATTTGATGTTCAAAAACATCGTGAGTGAATATTAATTCCTAGCTGGGATTCTTCCATATGAAAGATGATTAATAAATAGGCTGGTTCATTGTCGCGTGCATGCGCGTAAACACAGAAACTTTCACCGGCAACTATAAATAAATTATCTTTTCAACGTATGTGCGCAATCTATACTCGATTGTATTCTCATATACATGTATATCCATGACATTCTGCGTATACGCAATCGCACGTCCATGAGTGGGACATTAGACAATCCATTGCGAGTGACTACTTACGGATGAGAATGAGAACATGACGATTGGTTTGATAAAAATTCTGGAGAATTAGCACGATTTGCATCAAACGGATAAACGAGAATGCAACAAGCATAAAAAAAAGTGCACATGCACATGCCCACATCGATTGAAGGATTGCTAATTTCCTCGATTTACCTTTTTCTCTCGCTCGCTCTTTTCGCACAGTGTATAATAAATTACCAGGGTCAGTGTATACATATGATAGTTAACGGCTTATCGATCTCCCGACAGTAAACCTATTGGCACAGACTGTGTATACTATCAGGCACTATATTGCACAACAATCATTTAACCAAACTATAAGTTTATGTCAGTGTACGATAGATGTACTCGCTTGACAGTAATTCTCAAGTAGAAACTACTGACAGTTGAGATCTGTTGATCTGCAGAATTCGCGCATACTCAAGTGATTTAAAAACTCATCCCTCCCATATTTTATCGCGAAACTCACTCAATAACAATTCCCCTGATTTTGTCACAATTTTCCTTGCTCGTTGGATGTGGTAAAACAAAGTGTGAGAATTTGTATCGCATGCAGAGTTTTTTGAATCTTGATTACAATTAATCAATACACTTGCATGTATTCATGTATAGATTTCATAATATTTTTACCCTATCAATCATGTGGTCGACTCCCCGTTCCTATTATGCTGTCTCTTATTGCTGAACGATTTTCGACTATTCTTCCTATGGAATATCGATTGAAATGAGATTTTACTCTTCAATATTTCTTGCAGTTGTTGTCGATTTACATACGTTGATGCACCCAACGGTGGAATTCCTATCATATATATAGGAATTTTTTTTATTTTCTATATGAATACCTGGAAATTCTACAGTATGAAAACCGCTATGTAGTGGGATGATTTTTCGTTCAGACAGAATTTTGCGTGAGCCTGGTGAGACGTCCAACTGATGAATTATTACTGATTCCAGTAACATCTACCATGCATCTTACCTGATTATTAATCTGTCTCATCTCTTCCCAAAATTCATGCGGAACATGAATGTGTAGTTTCTTGAATGTCTTTGCTCTATGTTACACAATCCTCTCCAGAAATCATTCGAATCGGTTTGAATGACTATCAAATTGTTATACTGTACGTTATTTCAGTTGTCCTCGAATTCTTCGCAAGAAAAGAAAATGATCCTGAAGCTTCATCTGTATTATTTCGCTCTTGACATGAAAGATTTTTCATATCTATGCACTCTGGCGTCTAATTCATCGAAAGAAAACACATGTGACTTTTCATTTTCTATTGAAAAATTCAGCAATGACACATTTCTCGATAATTCCATCAAGGTATTTTCCGAAAAAAGATTCTTCATAAAATTGTGTTAATTGAAGAACTGATAAAAAAACCGTTTCACATTCGACCTTCTCGTCACATGAGATTCGATGTGCCTTTTTGTCACCCGCAATGATTCCTTCTTTTTGTGTACAAGGGAGTACCGAATAAAATTATATTTTCCTCCATTTTGAATTACCGCACTAATAATAACTCTAGATTTTAGATCGGACTATTATATGTGATCAGACTACGTTGGTTTTACCGATTCGTTCATGAATAAATGGATTGGATAAATTTTTTCTTCAATTTATCAATCGATACAACATTGCAGATGTTAACATGATCTTCGAACATTCTCATGTTTGGAGAATTGAAATGAACCGATATGATTCGTCAGAAACTTAGTCTTCCTGAATGCTTATGCAACTTCGCTTAAATCAACAATCAAACTTTTCGCTGCCACGAGTTTCGCTACCTCAGATCGTGGCTATTGGAGAAATTTCAATGATTCAGAAAAAAAACCCATGCGAGAATGAGAAACAATAATTAACCCAAATGTACTTTCTTCAAGCAAATTCTCTGTGCTTTTACATCTATTTGTAATTACGAAAGACTTTTTTTTTCATGCATAACAAAGTCGTCTTTAATTAAATCCCCGCTAAGAGCCGCCTATTTTCTTCAAAGTTTCCTGAAACTACTTAAAACTTCTGAAAATGTTTGTATATGTGTGCACGCCCATCGTCACTAAATTACCTTCACAATCAAATTTTTTACGATCTGTATCAGCAATCGTCATTCACGTAAAACTAACCTGATCTGGGATGCTGTAGGCTCATTTGAAAGTTAGCATGTCAGTCCTCCATGAACATCATATCATATATCATATTTGTGCAATATTTGCTTACATTTGACAATTTTTCTTTCGACAGATATCCGTTATTGAACATACAATGACATAGGGCTGCACCAAATTGAAAATGCTAACGATCACAAACTTGGATTGAAAGCACTTCCAATGCATTTGGTTTACTTCCAGCAACAATCTTAAAAACTCAATAGAACTATAATGTTTTGGAGTTATATCAGTATGATGATTGCAACCAAATATCAAATCGTGAAGAGAAAAATTATATAGAGAAATTTAAGCCACTAGCGAACTTCAGAAGAATCTGATGCAGAATCCAGTGGACCCATCTAATCGAAAGACAAAGAAGCTGTTTGGGTTGAATCGTTCGATTAGTTTCCAATATATCATTATGGCAACATGTTGCCATAATGTGATTTTGATGAAAACGCTAGGGGAATTTTTCATTGGCATGTGTTGACCCACACACTTTCGACTACAAATCATCAAAACTTCTGTGCTTCCAAACTAATGTAACAAGCGCCTACACTTATCTATTCTTGCAGCGTAACGTATAAATGGATGAAATTGAACGAGTCGATGTATCCAAGGCGAAAGGAGAAAATAAGTACTGGCCATTCAATCGTTTCAATCTCATAATTGAAAGATGAAAATATAAGAGAAATACCGGCGCGGAATGATGAGATGACAGTGAAGCGAGAAAGTTATAGAGTCAAAACGAAGAGTGTAGAATATTTTATATATGAACGTTGGTTGTTGGTTGAGGAGCAATGGTCTGTATCTTCTGTCAATGCAAATCTACAACTCAACATCAGCACTAGCGGCAGTGGCACTAAACACAACTGTCGGATGATAGAGTCAGTGTCATGCAGACAGACATTGACGGGGAGAGAGGCTCAGTGTAGGTATCGATCATGAAAACGAGTCGACGCCCTCGACGAGGCAATGGATGGGCCACAGGGGAAGTTGGGGTTAAAATCCGTACGTCGACAGCATGGGGATTATCACTCGAAACAGTAGATTAAACTAATTGGCAGTTTGTTATTTATCCATTTGCATTTACGTGATCAAGTCTTTCTTCACTTTTCATATTACGCCCGACAAACAACAGAAGGTTATATACACAAAATTGATCTTCGAAAGTGAAACTCCGATTGAATTAATTTGGTCGTGGCATTTTTTCGCATTCGTTCTGTGACGAATGAACATGTGCCGAGAATATAAAACAAAAAACTGTAAAAGAAGATTACACGACTTGTTGGCCTCACGTGACTCTGTATTGAGACATACCATTTAATGATCGATAAAATAAAGTTTAGGTCCATATGAAATGCATGAACAATACTTGAAGAAAGACCTGAATAATTCATGTCTCTTCACAAAGAATCAGAACACTATTATTGAATTGCCAACGATATGATAATTTATTCAATGAACTCATGTCCATAATCACTGCCAATCTTGAATGACATTTTGAGATATCTCGAAAAGAGTATGATTATTTTACGTCTGGGATATATGAAATTATCATACTTTTCCCATTCTTTTTCTACAAAAGCATCAGAAAAATCCACCGAAATGTGAGACCCTCTACACACATGTATTATTCCTTGGCAATCTTCAACATGAAATCGCCCTGAAGAAAAGGAAATAAAGGGGAAAACCCTGGCCCAGCAGTTGGAACTGGATTGAGCTTAAAGTTTGGACATTGGCAATTTAATACGCGAAATTGGAGAAAAAAAATCTTCGGCATGATAAATAAAAATAAATTCTTCGAGCAGTTCGGCTTGAAAATTTATTATTTATACCTATCATACCTTCCCACATTCAATTTGTATGAAGCAATTGAATGAACTTTTTTATAAAGTTCAATAACTTATTTCTAAAACTGACTTGTGAAACATGGCAATTTCGTGCGATAGTTGCGGAGATTTCTCAACAAACTGTTTTGTTGTTGTTAGGTCGTGACCAGGTAACTGTGGGTGACATTACCCATCATCGACATAATCATAACACTTCAGTATACTTTGAGAATGTATCTTATTGATTATGAATGGAATTATGCTTAATAATTCGATTAATTGAAAATTCTGCTCATCATATTCGATCAATTCATTCGACATAATCGATGAAACGGAAAATTCGACAATGCTGTCTGATATACATCGGTTGTGCATAGTCATTACGTTTTTAGTTGCTGTCCCCGTGGTGAATCAATCATTATCACACAGACAAAATCATTGTTGAAATATGGCTACTCATTCATTTTCAAGGCGTCCACGACATTGTGATATGAACGTTTACTCATAAAAACAACATATTTTTGACACACTAGCAATATCAGTTCAACAGATTGAAGTTTTCCTGCCTGTAGTGATGGCGGAAGAATGAAAAATGAACAAGTCTGTTTCTTCTCACACTTACACAGTGATCATCCAATTCAAAACGAAAAAGGCAAATACGAGAGACGGATGTAAATATTCACACCAATATATTACGGTTTTCCACGTTGAAATAATAAGCAATCGCATTTACTCAGCATCCAAGGGCGTGCAAATACCCACAGAAGCAAAGCGTGAAACATACAGAAGAAGAAAACACACTTACTGTCGAAAACAAGTTTGCGTTTTTGTCCTTACTTTTGTAAGTTCAATATTTTTATAGTACATTTTATACGGTTTCATTTAATTGGATGGACGATTCATTCATTTTTCATGAAGATATTGTATGCTGTGGACATTTTGAGAATAGTAAACGGAAGTGAGAGAGAGTAATGGTAGTGTACTGCATGCCAAGAGAGAGACAATAATTCGCGCATGTACGATGAAGAGAAGTGTGGAACGGGAATAAGTGGAAGAAAGAGCAAGGGCGATCAAGTCCGGGTGAGTAAAAAGAACAAAAGCAAAGAACGAGAGAAAGAGGAAGAGGTAAAAAGGCAAAGGGAGTTGGTCGTTTCGGGAGTTTGGATTCCAGTTCGGACTGTAGATACAGTTTGGACAATTTCATGAACCCGCGTACGTGGGAGTTCGTAAAATTGTCGCTGGTCGGGACAGTAGACGCCAGGAGGCATTTCTCACGTCCCTCTTCTCTCCCAGCTCTTCACCTCCCGCAACATGTATCTAAGCACAATTCATGTATACATGCACATGTGTATGAACTGTATATTTATTTGTACTATTGATACATTCGACATCTATTTATCCTCTCTGATTCGCTCTTGTTTGAAGCCACAACGGTTCAATTCAAAATTCATCACAGCGTTTGAGTATATGAAAATGATTATCTCCATGTTTCATTTCGCTCGAGGAGTTTTCTCAAATTGATGCCGCGGAAAACTCGGAAAATTACTCACTGGTGGTCAAGTCCCAAATAATCACCAGGACAATTCGCCTAACCTCTTATAACGTCATTCAACGAGTAAGAAAAACATGTTCATATTGCACCCGATTAAATACGAATTCCCAACAAACAGAACGTTGTAATATTTCACCACTCAATAAAAGGAAGTTTCGAGGACATCTTTGTTAAGTGCGAAATCACAGACGAGTATGGATACTGCATCGATTAATTAAAAGGAATTAGCCGAGAATGATGGGGGATCGAGTATATCCCGTTGCAGCGTCTACTCGGTGTGGGTGCGACTCCCCTATATTCCATGTATAGATAGGGTAGAACAATGCCAACCGTGATTGCACCAGAGGAATGATGCGACGATATTTCGAAATTCCACCGATGTTCTTCTACGGTTAATGGAAATCCAATGTCTCTCTGTCGTCGGGTCGGCCTTGTGGGACTCAACAATTCTCCGGCTATTCTTCTACAATGTACATACATATGTGGGTGGGTGTGTGTGTGTAGAGTATAGACAAAACAGTGAAGTTAAAGAATAAAGCCTGAACAAATGATGCGACCGAGACCTTGAATATCTTTGTCGTTTACCGAGAGAAAATTATCACTTGGCCGTGAATCAACTGTTTTTACGCTATTTCTTCAGACTTTAAAACTCTGCGAGCGAGCGAGAGCATGCGGTTTTTTCGCGTTGTATATGTGTATGTACCCCGATCGCGACTTTTTTTGGCGAATATAACGAAATTGTTCACGAGGTCATGGTCAGAAGAGGGAAACTTTTTTTTTCCATTGCACATTTGGATCTTCACGAGAAAAAAATCAGTTACTAGTGCGCAAATATTCTCACATTCAATTTCACTTTTTCACTCTATTCTTGATGCCATCTACCATTCATCTGGCATGTTTATTTTTTGCAATAAGTGAAGCGATAAAAACGAAAATTATTATAATACCGTCTTTTTGACGACGTGTTTAAGGATACGACTCTCAGACAAAACTCATCAATCAAACTTATGGAAGACGGTTGAGAAGCTGGTGCTGTTGAGAGGGGGATGATGGTGGAAAAACAGTGTCAGTCGCACTCGATCCTTGAAATATATATAAAGAGAATGTCTCGTAACTAATAGCAAAGAGGTGTTAAACATCAATGTGTTTGGAGCTTCTATGAGCGCTGAAGAGTTATGGAAATTATATGAAAAAAATTATGTTTTCAGACAATAAATACACACAAATCCAACAAAATAATAATTGTCCCGCGTTCATTATATTGACGTCAGGGTCGGAAAACAAATGACAAACTTTATTGCGCAATCGCGATTAGCCAGTTGATAGAGCCTGTTCAATCAGGACAATGAAAGTTAGCCTCGATAAAACATTCGCGATTCGCTCTTGCAATTGTTATTCTCCACAGCCCGATGATCCTTTTTCATCTCCCACAACCCTTTATAGCACTAACACTATTCGCGTATTCATATGATAATGTGAAAAATGTTGGGTATTATGAAATCATATTTTTCTGTTAAGACCACTTGTTAACGGAGAAGGGTGGTCGACAGTGAATATCGTATAGACACCACGGTCACTATTGTCGGAGATCGAACAAGGTTGACCAAATATTCCCATTTTCTTTCTTCTCCCCCATCAAAAACTGTTTTGCAGTGAAAAGTCGAATCAACAGTATGAAATTGTCAGGGATGATGCATTTCGTTAAACTCAAAGTTCAGACGTCGTTTCAATGATATAGATCCAAACCCAACATTTTATTTATCAAACTTGAATGATCCTGTATTTCGCCAACTC
>JABMBR010005673.1:45785-66148 GCA_018881525.1 Meteorus sp. PSUC_FEM 10030008
TCTCCCTGCATCACACAGAATTCCTGAAAAATGCATGTACCACATGATTCTTCCTCGGATTCGGATTCCTCCCATGATCCTCGAACTGTCTGCAAGCCGGAAAATATAGAGAATATCTCATAACTTTGATAACTTGGATCATTAGCAGTGTTGATTGGACTGCCTTGCACGATACATTGTAAAGTGGGAGTTTGACGCCGAAAATCCTTTTTTCGGATAAATATATTAGAAAGAAAATTGTTCCCTTCTTCATAATACTTAGAAGTTACTCGTTGTGGTGTAGATATTGTGATGATTTTCAGAACCTTCATGATCATTTTGAAGATAGTATAATGTCGAGAGTCGAATACAGGAGATCTGAACAATCTGAAATCAGACGCTTAATGCTCTACTGAATGATGTAAATCTCGAATGACGTGAGGGTAGAGAGAGTATGTAAGACGAATTGGGCAATAAAAAGTATTCACATACTCACAAGTGAATAATTGCTGGAAATCCATGAATTTTTGTCAAACGTTGAAACGCGCGAGTTCGGATGTATTCAACTCATGGGCTCACTATAATCGATGGCTGACCAAACACATATCCGCGCTACTTAGATCGCAAGTTGCCGCACGGTTTTCCATCCAATTTAACATCAAACAGAATATGAGTGGTAACAAACAAATTGAGAGTATCAACATCAGCGTTATCACCTCGTCATCACCATCGACAATTGCTCATGGAAATTTCGAACGAGACCTCAGAAGATCTCGAGAATCGTTGCACTTCTCTTCTAATGGGGCGAAGATGCTTTTGAACCGAAGCATTTTCAATATGAATCAAAAGCCACTGATAAGATTCGCACTCATGTTCCACCGCCCATTGACATTTCAGTTCGTATCAAATTGATTACCATCTTCGTGACCGCAAAACATGGTTTGGTTACACGTGTTCTACATCCTAACAATGATGCGCGAAATCATTACTTGACCAAATTCTAAGAGTCCATGAATCCATTCAATGGGGTTTGTACAACATCCCCGAATAGATATTTACATTTACTATGTGAATAAGTTGAAAAGAATGTGGTTGATCGAAACAAAGTTGAACAGTTGACATTAACTTGACCACTCAATTGCAATATCGTTTGTGACACCTTTCAACTCACACCGCTCATACCCCGTCCTCGAGCTCCGCAGGATCATTTCGAAAATAGTGCGTATCATATATATTGCATCAACAATAGTTTCTAGTGAGACATTGCTATATGAAATCATCATTTTTCCTAATTACAGTCACACAAGGTTCCGAAAGCCTCGCCAGAGTGGACTACTCCGAACAAATCAATATATCAACACGACTATCCACTTTCCATCAACAGTTCCTATAAAGCATTATTGGAAAGATTTTGGAGTTTTCATATGAAGAGAGGAAAGGGAATGGAAAACATGAGATAATACAATGAATCAGGATAATACTGCAAACAAAAAGAGGATTCTCCCACTGTGCAAACACTTTTTTTCATCTGCCAAACATTTGCACTGGATAAAAAATGTGGGAATGTTTGGGTGAATGACGAGATGACATGGCGAAGAGGAAAAAGGTGAAAGTGCAGAAAGAAAGGAGGAAATCACTGGTTGTTCTACCAAAACTATTGCATCACAGTTGTCGGAAATCGGAATATATGATATGTACGCAAATGGGCCGACAGCGGCTCGTTTTTTTTTCTCTCTTGGTGAAATTCTATAGGCGTTGAGTGTTGGAAAGCGATTGCAAGGTCTGAGATAGTGAGAGAGGACGGGTGAGGGATATCAGGAGGAACGTTCGCATGGAGTGGTAGATTGGCCCGATGTAGGGCAACCCCGGCACCAGGTCTGCCACACTCTTTGACTAGTACAACTCAAGCGGGTGCATATGGCGCACGCGCGTTGCTCTTCTTCGGGGACACTGCCCCGGTTTCAAATGCCTTCAAGGTTCCGCCGACCCGCACATGGTATATGCACCTTTATAACCCTCTACCTCGCACGACCTACTATTCACAATCCTCCTTGTGCAATTTCCATTTCATTTTTATCAACCTCCAACACACCATCATTGATTCATAATCGATGAACTCTCGTATCATTTCTGTTGAATGTTTTCATATTAGTGGATGCACCATATTCCAGTTGCAAATTATTGTGTCACATTTCTTCGTAATCACCGAAGAAAAATGAGGTTTCAACTCACTGTGAAATCATTTTTGTATTCAAATTTCAAATGAATTCCAACCCTCGACTATCTTGTGAATAGGGAGACCGCAATGGATGTCCATTGTGTTCATAAAAGATGTATTCATCATTATCTTGAAACATATTCTAGATTTATTAAATCAATAATTCCAATGTTGGATAAGTGCTTTGGATGAATGTTAGATTTGTAGTGGAGAATTTAATAAAACAACAAGTTATAACCTCTTGAAACTTGCTGCCATTTTACAGAAAGAAAAGGCTCCCTATCACATAATTGTACGTTTAGTTTGTATCGAATTTTCACGATGAATAATTTGGATTGTAAGAGAACATGAGAGTGGGAAACGAAATGTGGGAATATAAAATAGATGAAACATGATTTTTCAACATTAAATTAAATTACATTAAATTAATCGTCCACTTAAAATATCATCGCATACATATTATCATAGAATAACGATAACAATTCCTCTTCACAGCCCCTGAGTTCATACAAATCGTAAGCTCCACCTTGTGTTCATAATGCGCAAAGAGTTGGACGATTCGCGGCAAAATATCTTGTGTCGCGAAAATGCATATTCACTATGAAAACAAATAACCTATAAAAGGTGAACTAGAAAAAAACGGGTGACCGGGAGGTGAAACAGCGTGTGAGATAGTGACCTAGTGGCGATATGGCCGAGATGCATGACCTGAATATCAGAGCCGTATACAGGTGTGTCCCACTGGCCCCAACACCACTATACACCGTTTACATGTTTATATTTTCAACGAATCCTGTCACGACCAATAGGATTACTTCGCATGACATTTTTCGATATTTCTCGTAGCAGTATACACTATATATTATATAAAAACGACTATCTCAATGATATGTCAGCAAGAATTTCAAATTTACATCAATAAATAGATTTCCAGCGGTGAGTTTGATCTCACTCAACATTGACCAATTGCGTGCGCTCTGAGTAGTGGTCATAAATTGCAGGTCCGCTCATACCCTTGGCCAAACGACCAAATTTCAGATGTTGAGCTGGTTCAGCCTTCCTTATTTCTCATCCCACCTCTCGACAAATGAAATTCCGCATAATCGCGCGACGAACAATGCCACGAACAAATTTATCTGTCTATATGAATTCATATCTATAGATATGACAGTGTGTGAAACAAAGATTGGTGCCAAGATCCAGCATATAAAGCACGTGTATGCTTCGGAGAAGAAAATTTCCCCCAATATATTTATTTAAACGTACTGCATGAGATGGCGCGGCCACCCAAAGTCTTGTGAAAACTATATGGCATTTCAGAAAATGTCCAGACAGCTAGCTGATCCAGCAATAATTCTTTCGTCAATTTTTTCGATAGAATAATCGGAGAAATGTGGGTCAATATTTTGACACAACAACCAAAACTTACTCGCGCGACTTCGGATCGAACTTACCTCAGGATCGAATAATTTTCGATCCATTTTTCGAGTGCATCAATTAATGTCCAAATATTCGGGAAGCGTGCAGGGTGAAGCGATATCATGTGTGATCCTACTTGTCAATACATTCTCTGCATTTGGGTTATTATTGTAATTCTTATATGAACATTCTTCCCCATCAGATGGAAGATAAGTAAGAAAGTTTTGTTTCGTGTGTTGTTTGATGTAAAACTGAAAAATTTCTGATAATGTGAGGACCTGAAATAAAGACTCGGCTTTGAATTGAATTATGCTCCATAATATTTGGTTCGAATTATTCCATCGTTCAAAAAAATTTTCCCAATCTTCAAAGCACAGCGGTTCTCGCCAATTTCTCCAATGATAATTTCGTTATTCAGGGAATATTGAAATATTGAAATTCTCGCACACGGAATAATTCAAACTGCATTAAAAGTGATTATAATATAAAGCAAAATGTCAGTGTAATTGTGTCTATCTATCATTGTTGGAGTCATGTAGGGACATCAGTCTGTGACCCAGATACGTAATTATCTTCTCACGAAGCACGACCTTGAACGGAGCAAGTATAAACTGGGCCATATCTCCGACTGTCTACCTAGCGCGGCCTACCGCGACCCTTCTGCCTGCTTCACTACCCCAGCCCCTGCTGACTTTTTCTCTCCCCTTCCTATCCTACCCTGACTCGGCCTCATACTCCTCTATCTTGAAACCGTTGCACTGGTGTACCCGCGCGTTCAATCTTTTTCACGCTATAGAACACGTTGTTCCCGTTTCCTCATGCGAACCTCCATTTAATTCGACTGCGCCCGCTCAGTTACCGTCGCACTCGAGAAATCTTCACGATTCCATCTTGCATTTACCACATTATATTTTCATGCTTACGCATAATCAAAATAAAATTTCATTTTTCTTTATGTACGAGAGATATAAAAACTATCAATATTTTTTTTTACATGCCAGGAACGTTACAGTGTGGCGCAAATATTGTGATTCGCGATGAGTTCAATCTCCGTGAAGCACTCGCGAGATATGAACGACTCCATATATCCGTAGGATAATTTGTTATTCATACCATGTCATGAAATTGATAAGAGCTCTTCACTGCCAATTCACAAACTTCGAACAGCGAATATGAAATTCCCCCAACACATCTCGCATCATCTCATACAGTGTTCGTATTCTCTCCAGTCGCACAATTGAAACACAATATTTTCCGTTCATTCTTTTCAGCATAAATTTTTTTTTCCACCTATGACACTATGCCTCATTCTCATATCTGCAATATATGTGCACAAGCTGAAAAGCCCTATTTATCGTCTGATATATTGCCAAAGTAAATACCAAACGAGGTTGGAATCCTCATCACCGATAGAACTCCACCCCTTCACTGCGTGGACGTAGATGATTTCATTTGATCACATTCATATATAATTCGATAAATTCCATCATATAAATTCAATTCAAGATCTTTATTAATGTTATTGAGATCATCATTATTATGTGCGATCAATCGCGATGTAATCTAGGCCAGCGATATCTGTTTAGATATTGAAGCATTGGTCCCATTCCATTGGTATGTTTCATCATATAGACCGCACAATTTTATAACACAGTCGATGTGTATGATCTCATCATTAAGTCATAGATTGGCGAGAGGGTAGAACAGAAAACTGCGAGAAGAGGGACGATTAAAAAGCCTATACCTCTGCGTATCTCTCCTACATATTGACATCAATATCATGATTGAATTGTATTCGGAATTCTCGGAACGTAATCAATGTACATATTGGACGTAATCTCGATTGGAACGCAGCGAACTTAGCCATGAGCATTTTTTGTTTTCTATCACTTTTTCGATCACGAAATTTCGTGCGAGTTTCAAATCATCACTGTAAATTATTTCACGAGTAATAACGGTGCATGATTACACCCAAATATATGAATGATGCCAAAATGAAAATGTATAATATTTCAATATGGGTGAAGAAAGTAAAAGATGATTGAGCGAAAAAGTTGAATGACACGTGACCTAAAAGAGTAAGAGTTCAGTAACGGATTTGAAGATAATTATGAAATGTGAATTCGTGAATTGAAATTACCTGCTGGTTCAAAGATTGATCCATTGTATTTGTCAAATGAGACAGAAATAATCTGAAATCATGGAACACAGAACCGATAGACATACCCCCTCCTTCATCAGTGACAAAACTAGGCCTCTTATATATTTACATTGCAAGGACAACAATATTGATGTCATTCAGACGATAAAAATGATTGATAATATAAATGGTTTGCTAAAACCTGAAAGATGTAATCCTAAAATTCAATCGTCAACATTGAAATTCACTCTCCATCACCGTTGTCGTTACGTTTCCTGCAAATTTGATCTTTTCTTTGTCGAGCAACGCTGATGAAATGAATGAAAAGAATTCATATGGAACAACTTAGTGTTGGCGAACACAGCCTCGGGCGTATTCCTCTGTTGACTCCTGCTGATCAATAAACGAGTCTTACAATTCTCTATTTAATTTCAACCAGAATCTCTCTGATATCATAATGTTGAGTGAGTTATGATAAAATCCTTTCGGAATTCATAGAATAGATGACACACTTGGAAACAATGCAGGCGAGTGGTTAGCTTGTTTGATCAGTCATGTTTTCTCTCTAGCATTAATTATCATGAAAATTCACACCGGAAAAAATGGAGATGGCGGTTTTCGATTAGATCATCTACTTTGAACCAGTATGATGTGCCGTTCTAGATTTATTGCCGCTTCAATTACTCAGACCGGTGGTATGAATTCAAAAAAATCATACATTTCCCATGTAATAGCAATGCATACAGAGTATTTTATCGCATCGAGAATTGTTTAACATATCGAAAATATGAATCTAGCAGAATGAAATATTGAATAATAAATCAATATGAATATCTTGGATCCTGTCCGATTTTTATGGATCATAGTGACATGATAAGATGATTTGATCGACAATAAAAATAAAGAGTGTGGAATGGAATAGCAGCAGACCTTTTGTATTTTATTCGTCATGAGAAAGATGAGAAAAACAACAAGCGAACTAACCACTATATAAATCACAATGTATACATAACCGTTACTGCCCTTGCGCATGACTGGGTCATGGGGGATAGCTGCGCAACCCTCGGGGCACAGGTGTGTGAAGCAATGATCTGGGTCGGGTGAGATTGTTGGCCCGATATTTCGCCTTGACACACTCCCAGGTTATTCTATGTTCTCTAGTGACTACTGTGTGCTCCCGCACCCACTCAATCTCCGCATGCTTTGTGTGTGTTCATCGGTTGTAACTCCATATACTATTCACTATTGAATAAGCAGTCCTTAACTATTCTTATGTACTTCATAGCAAGAACCATTTATCAAACGTTACACTCCGTTTTTCCAACACTGATTATGCGTTCCGTATCAGATCGCATTTTCTACTGTGACCATGAACCGCAGAATTCTGGTAAATCAACACAGACCAGTTCAATTTTCCTAGTAAATGAAATTGTACCAGCACATTTCCGAGGTGATGGAATTGTTAAAAGTTCATATGCAACGCAGGACTTGATCAAATTATCAGATGCAGATGATAGAATGAGGCTGCCGACTATTTGCTTTCCACAATTTCTCAATGAATTCTTCAGCCCTTGCGCTTCACAAAAAATCGTTATCCGCATTTCGTTTAATTCTCACTCGGAATCTTCTTCGCATCCTTACAAAAATTCACTCACAGTTGTAAATAAAACATTACTGTTCATTCTCAATCACGTCCAAACATACGATGATCGCACTGGGTCTCCACGGGCAGTGTAGAATCGCAAGAAAAAAGTCAAACATCGCAAATTGAAATAGCTCCATGAAGAGAATGCTGTGCGATGCTGATTATAGCTGGCTAATTTTACTACATACACACATAAAGACACGTAATTTGCGAACGCGACTCGAGAGCGCACATCAGCTATCCATTTAATGAACCCAATTGTTTGGCAATTTTCGCTCGTGCTATATATATAACAAATGGCATTTTTCATTTGATTAAAACATTTTCAAAGTTTAACTCCGTGACTCACGAGATTTGAAACAGTGAATGTAGAGCTAAATTCATTGAAAAATTCATATGAAGTAGTATAATCAACCATTATGGAACGTATCTCAGCCGAAATAAGTTCAACAAATAAATGAAAATTAATATCTCCATTTGTTTAGAATATATATAATAAGGTGTTGCACGAAATGAATATAGGAAACTTTTGTCAGATTAATGTATCTGAAAAACACGGTGTGATCATAAATGCACAGTGCAAATGTTGATAAACTCGGGCTATTCGCAAATCTTCTTCATCAAATAATACTTCTTCGAGTGTCTTCCAGCTGAGTCGATATGATATATGATATATTATGTTACGAAACATCACGTGGAACAGGTGTGTAAAGACTCTCACGAGACAATTGATCAATAGCACATACGCATTTTCACCTGCGAAAACTCATCACCAATCTTTTGTGTATGGTCGTTTGCAATTCATATTTTTACAATTGTATAGGATCAACAATGAATGCAAAAAGCATTATGAGTATCAACATGGCATTGGAGAAACAAAAATCACGGAGAGTCAAGAATGACCGTGAGTGCGAAATCACAACCGGAGACAATGATTCTATGAGACATATATCGACAATGAACAGAGATATTCCCTCTGTGTCCAGTCTCTGACGAAGAGGCGGCTGGAAGACCGCACGCTTGGCCAACTTTCAATGACTGATAGATCGAGGCATATCATTATTTAACGCGTGACTTATTTGAATGCTAAATATGATCGATCTTTTAGACACTGAGGAATTCTATAGGCTTTGTTTCTCTTCAATTCGCTATATTCTTCTCATAAGTATTGACGCCTACAAAACAAAAGAGCGTACGGTAACAAAACCAACAGAAAGAAATTCCGTAAGCAAAAAGAATGGATTCCTACTATTATCTGTCGAATGAAAAGTTCCCGTAATCGAATCCATTATAAAAATCTCAATAAGTGCTAGAGAGATGAATTTGTCATTTGTAATGCGAAGTGGGAGAAAATTGAGAAATCGATTGAAAATTCTCACGTGCTACTCAACGATCACAAAATACTGATAATGCAGCTCTTGGATAACAAAACATACAAATGTGCAAATGTGCAAATATTTATGCATATCTCTGTGTGTCTTGCCTCGCCACAATTAACGAAAAGAGCCGAGTAATGATAAGACATTTCATGTTGCTCGCGAAGAAAGAGAGGCAATTACAACGCCTATAATTCACTTGGGGAGCCACGGATTTTTCCGTCAGAAAGAATAAGAGTGAAGTCTATTGCATGGATGTCGTGGAGTCCTCTGATCGGGGGGGGCGATGGAGGGAACTGGGTAAGGATAAAATATGGTAGTGTAATAGGAAAAAAGGAAGAAAATGATGAAGGCAATCGGGACGCGGTCACCACAGGACATTCAACTCGTGTGCTAGCGCATTCGATGGATGTGTGTATTCGAGCCACACGCTCATTTACCTCTCGCACCTTTACTCCACACACACCCCAACTTCAACATCGACACGTTGCCGCACGACCCATTTCTACCCTCTCTCAAATAATTTTGTAACCCTGTGTACGTACACGACATATAAACACGTACACACACGAATCCATGTAGGCTTGCATGCGCAGGGCCGCCATTGTCCTCCATGGCAATCTATAAACGTTTGATGAGCATAAATGTCCATGGACGTGGATCGATTATGTATTGGACAGTAATTCCCATGGTTCATGAAATCATTCGTTAACACTTCGGCAATTTTGTTAGACATCCATCATTAATGATATAACTAAAATTGAACACACTTTCATTCGTTTCAAGTATATACAGTATCTAACATTCGTGTAGAAGTTTTATAACGAGTTGAGAAATTGTAGTAACTTCATGTGCTGTTTGTGTTGCTTGCTCTAAACTTGAGTTATGACATAACAATTAAAGATGTCAATAAGGAGATTTAGTGGAAACACGAAGTTTGGCGAGATTATATTTATTTTATAGAGGATGCACTATCGGGGAATCATGGAAGGATATCAACAATCGGTAGAGACTCTTTTATCTTCCAATTGTCACCAACTATACAAATTCATCGACATCACAGCCGAAAAAGAAAAAAAAAATGTTTCTTTGCACCGCTTACAGAATGCGAGCATACGGGCTCCTGAATATTATCCTCTGATTTACGAGACATCTGTTTGGATTTTTCAAAATATGCACTTGAAATTACCAGGAGTATAATATTGAATTTGGCACAACACATGCGTGGCATAATTCTTATTCATAATGCTGTATAGTTCACCACCGTATAATGAACTTCATAAAAAATCCAGTCATATCATTCTCCACTGCTATGAGTACTCGGAATAAGCGATGATCTGAACGGCGTAGTTTGTCTAAAGTGAACGAGAAATTTGTATAGAATGTTTTTTCCGCTCGAAAAGGTCCTATTTTTTGCCAGCAAGTTCTCAACCGTGAGTTCACAGTGTGTCCGCAAAGAAAGCCTGAGAAATTTATTGGGGCTCTCAAATATATCGTACCACAACAATATCACCGAGGCATCTTCAAAATATTAAAATGAAATATATTTTCGGGTGCTTGACAACAACACACGATATGGAATTTTTCCATGTGCCCGGAAATCCTCGCCGTATACAACCCTCTCAACGCCACCACTTCCAACCTGTGTGACGGATGAACTTTACTTTGTGTCAAGGGCACGAGCACGCGTATGCTCCACTACTTTTATTTCCTTCTACCACTATTTTTCCCCAATTTCATCCAATCTCTCGCCCCATTGTACATTTATTCATACAGAATGTATATATAGATGTAGTTCATTACGCCACCACGCGATCCAAGAATATATATGGTGACAGGTATATGAACATCCGGGATGGACATCCAATTCATTTCACACTCAACCATCGAGTCACCATCGAAATACATGGATGGTTGATAAATTAAAACAACGAGGAGAAAACAAACACAAACATTATTGGATAATACAATTTATTGTCGAGTATTAATTATCTATATCATGACTGCTGTAGACGGGGACACATGTATTATCATATTAAATTTGTCATAGACCTGTCGCAGTCCTGTGACAGTAACAAAAATCACGTGAATCCACGTCGTCCAATCGATTAGCACTCGAATTCCTGTGATGTCGCGACGATATGACACACTGAACCGTTAGTGCATTCTAATAGTTGGTTTGCAGACACTTATATAAATAACACATGTATGTGTGTACGAAACCAACAGACAAACAAAACCACGTAATGGATCATTAAGACTTTGAATGACATTCTATCCACATTTAACTGACATACATTCCCTGAAAATCCCAACGAATAGGATTAACATGCATCCCTGCGTCTCGACGAGGCCATCGCGTTCCTCTTCCCTTCTCTCCACAAACATTGAGCTGGCAACGATGATTTTCGATGGTCCAGTGGAGAGCGTGAAAGGAGCAACACCACAAATATGGAATTTTCGAGAATAAAATTTCTTGAATCGATACTGGTGGTATGGCACAACACCACTGCTTCAAACTATTCCCTCATGATATATTTCGAGACTGTGCTTCACATCTTTATTGGCGGAACATTCCAACTCATAGGGTTTTCGTTAAGGTTCATGACATCCATTTCAATGTCAACAAACTATTCATGCTCCATGTGGACATGCACGACAACCAATGTGCTCGACTAAAACCAATTGTTCGTTTTCCCGGATCAATCACTTTTCAAAACCACAACTTGAGATGTGTCATCAACATTGACATTGAGCTATCAATATATTATTTCCATCAATCCGAAACTTCCACCAAAAAACACAACAACAGATTTGAATTACGAATAGCCCGATGCTAAATTGAGATATTCTGTTGGCTGCGAATAACAAGAGAAAATACGGAGGAAGCTCTACAACGGAATGCATATCATGCAGCACATAATACGCGCCTCATAGCTGCAGAAAAAATTGAGTAACGAAAAAATGAAAAATCGAAAAAGGAAGATAGAAATTGTGAGTTGGAATGGTCGAAACGAGACTGCGGGGGAGAATAGTCAACGTGTCAATACATACATATCGGTATCGGATATATAATACGTACATCGACATAACTTTTATATGGATTTTCATAAAACTTGGATGACCAATACGAAAAAGAGTTTTAGGAGAGAAAAAAAATAGAACCCCGCTGCGACAACGCTTTAAAGACTCCATTTCCTCGTGTTCTTTTCCTCCCCAGCCGCCTCAATGTTCCCACACGTGAAGATTCATGAATGCATATACATTGCCAAGATTCAGCATGAATGTCTAGATAGAATGTACACACAGCAAACATCTTGAATTGTGTAGCAGAAGGAAAAAAGTCAAACCGTAAAGATTGCTGTCCGAGCCATGTGCTGAAGGTCAAGATGCGTCACTGTATATTTATTGAATGTATACTGGTGATGTGTATGCGATTAAATGTTGAAAGATGAAGAAAAATAATGAATCACAAACAGATACAGGAGCCAAGAAGAAAGAAAAATTGATAATACAAAAGATAGAGTTATAATCGAGTGCTCGTTCCAGAAAATCGAATTGTCGGAGTAAAAAAGTGCTTGAGGCCAAATATATAGTACGAGAATTATAGCTTTCACCAAGTCCTAGCAATTACAGAGGAATTTTCACGAGCAAATACTTGGGCAGCGCCGAGATAGGGGAGAATCGCATAAAAGCAGCCCCCGCATACACTTTCACATCCATACACAGACACAGTAACCTACACCATCCTCATCCGTACATATACAGATGTATATGCATGGAAAACAAAGATGAAGAGAGGTCCGCAAGCGAGAAAAAAAAACATAAAGCATCTACCTTCCTTTTGCACGCTAAATCCTGCAGATGAACCACAGAAATAAGTTTTTATAGACTTCCAACTCATTCCTGAAATGCTCCACCACTCCACCGTATTTCACCATTTCTCTCTTCCTTGCCATTATCGCTCACTTAAACCACATATTGATACCACTCTGATACAACTCATGATGAAACATCCAAACACTCATCATAGTCACCATTAAACAGAAAACCACCGATTACATAGATAGCAGAGAATGTCCAACTTATTAAATCACGTCTTCACACATTGGAAATTACAGACACGCTTCCGCACATTTTACGAAAAATCATATCATCAATTATGTAGTTCAACATAAATGGTCTGTATGAGAATGATCACAATGATCTTCCATTACAGAAATTTGATATTATGAAATGAAATTTCAATCTCTACGTAAAAGAGAGTGGAATGAGAGATATTACATATCCAAGCAGAATGTTCTCATCGCGAATTCAATTAGACGAACTCGGAAATTTCTCTGTAGCCACCACCGCAACTCTAATCCCATATGGTCATTCCTATCTTGGGCTCTCGATGAATAACGTTTCATGAGATTCATCTCAACATTCTCACATCCATACGAAACATTATCAATTACTCAGCAATAACTCAATGCGATACCTTGCCAAGGTGGAATAATTATGTATGTAATGGTAAAGCTGCATGGAAGCTATTTATTTACCTTCATGACGTGGCTCGAAGACCTTATTTCTCAAAAAACATGATGACACACTGAAAAACCATCCACAATCCCTATTTTTTGAGTGCAGTGTTTAGATTCGAATGATCGTTTCGATGTGTAATAGGCTCACGCTACTCCTCTATATTTGACATACGAAAATTTGTTGCACATGTGTATATGGAATGAAATTGCCAGTTTGTTGGATTGTTTCTATTGCTGTGTGGCACATCAAGTCGAATTTGGCATCAAAAATGTTCACGCTGATATGAGTAAGTGAATGATTGAAGTAATAAAATGAGGAAAATACTCACGAACTAGAATGTTGCCAACAAGGGTGGCAGGTAGACAGAATACGATGACAAGTACGTCTGCCACAGCGAGATTAACGATGAAGAAGTTGGTGACGGTGCGCATTCTCGGTGAACGGTAAACGACCGCAATAACGAAACTGTTACCAACGAGACCAACAACGAACACGAACATGTAAGCCACACAATAAACGGCGGTCATTGCCACGCTGTGCCTGTAAAAACGATCAGGCACATGCTCCACTGGTATTTCACCATGATCGCTGGCATTAAACAATACGACGCCCGATGAAGATTCATCCATCTTCAAATGCGATCCAGAAGTCACCAAGTCAATCAGTGAATTGTTCAAATAATCTCGTAAATCATCTTTTGTTTGTACAAATACATCATTGGATAAATAAATGAGTGGTGGACCACTACTTGTTGTTGATGGAAATTTATTGTTCATATGATGACGTGGTTCCACATCATACTCCTCAGAGTCTGGCAACCGAAGTGATGCCATCTCCAATAATGGTGAGGGTGGCTGCAACATCAGGTGATATCCAGCCGACGACAATTCACCCAACAATTTATCTACCATTTAAACTCTGTATGATCTTATTCGTATATCAAACGTTCCTTCACCTTCTTCAATCTTCCTTTTCGTTCTTCTACTTCTAAACTCGATTATTTGTCGAGAAACTTTTTCCATTCGTCATTGTCTGTTGATTGTCGTCTACAATATCACTTTAAATGTCTCCCGCTATTTGCCGCACGCCGGCGCGACCTGCCACTGTGTCGTTACTCGAACTGTGAATTCGTAGGTGTGTTTTTACCTGCTCGGTAGTAGATACCACCTGATTTTCACGTGGTATGAATAATACTCCGTCACACACTTGTTATGCATCAGACGATTATATTCACAATTGTCCATCTATGCATCCACCTTGTTTTCTCTCATTTGCACTCCCTGTCTCTCTCCGTCAGAAGTCAGACGCCAAAAAAGGGAGTGGGAAAAAAACAAAAAAAAAGATAACAAAAAGTGGACGGTGAATAATTCGAAACTTTTTCAATTTTTAACTGATCTGAGAATTTATCGATATTGGAATGTTGGTCGAAAACTGTTGAAATAATGAGAAACTGGCAGTTTATTGGAATTATTGCAATATATAAAGCAATTTAATATAAATTTGTGGCGTTTGTGTGGAAGAGAGTGAGAGAGGAGAGGTGCGGGAAGGCGGATGCTGCGCGACTAATGAGTCCGCTTTAGATGGCAACCGCGTACTGGAGTTTGTGATGCGCCCGAAGCCGCGACGAGCTGTCTAGCAAAGCTCTCGTTGTGTGTTTGAGTGCGCAGACGCCATGTACGTGTGCGCGCCTCACGCGGATTGGTGCCAAAACCAGTATATAATATCTCCACCAAAAGCAGTAACTGTATAGCAACAACAACAGCAAAAACACCTCAAAACAGCTATCCAAACGATGTACTCACTTCAACGACACGTTATATCCATTTACCATATATATTACATACACACCTATGCTTATCGATCAAATTTTCTCTCATCTTCATGACTCCTTTCCTTTTTTCAATTTTCCCCATATTCATATTTGTAAAATACGTTCCTGCTTTGATCAAATAAACAAATTCAGCTGAACAGACATTCAAACGTAGAGACGCATTGGTGTAAATGCCCCCTCGAGCCCAATTTTGTCGGATCGAAATCTCCGAAAGTAAATGAAAATTCCAGAAGGAAAACGGTTATGGCAACATTTTCATATATCATAGACATGATTGAATCGAACAGTTTGAGTGTATCGAAAACTCAATTGCAACTTTTCTCCATCGAGCTTAACTAAAAATAAAAGATAATTATTTCATTGGCATTTCCTATTAGATCACGTTCGAATGTTTGGACTCGGATTATAAATCACATTCATTCACATACTTCAAATGAGCAACGCAATATAATTTCTCTGAAAAGACCTTTATGAAATTCATTCGATATAAAATTCAAATATACTCGTAAATGTGAACGAAATGGATAGAGAACAGGAGGTTTATGAATTTCACAGCAAATAAACAAAAGTAGCAGTACGGATGGATTATCATGACCACCGACAATTTTATCACATGTTGTTATCTTATATATCACTACCGACTATTTATGAATTGTGGACCGAGGATTTCATGAAGCACATTCGATTGCACTTATGATTCTATAGATGTATGAAGTGTTCGACGGGGATTCCGAGGTCGCGGTTCGTCCTACTTTTTAATTTTGCAGAATTACATTGATTATCGGTTTTCATCTATTTTCAAGCAAGAATGAAACAAAAAATTAGCTTCCTGAATGAAGAACCACATGTATGAATCATCAAGACAGTGGATACGAAGTATCCAAGAACAGATTTCTTTCTTCGCCAGTATGAAATCCGTTTCCAATAATAACCTTGCCAACTACAATTCATTAACATTATATGAAGATTAACATTTGGTAATCGACAGCATCAGATCGGCGAATGGAAGTCCCAAACCCTGTAACAGAACCAACAAGCATATCTGCACTTATTCCATCTAAACGAGACATCATTTTCTCGTCCGTTGATTCCTGTCAATCAGACATTCATGTTCCAGTTCCGAAAGTCACTACGATACATTCGATGAGAACAAACTAACGATACTCATATCTTCCATGATGATGAGTCTCCTGATTGTGGTCAACTTGACAATTTTGTATAATTTCTATTGCACTTTGTTCACAAAATATAAGAAATGATGGAATCACTCGTTGGCCCTAGTTTTCCTGATTGTCATACTTCCTCATGAACAAGTTCCCTACCCAGGAATCATCAACATTACAGCAGCATCAAATATCGAAAATCGGCAATTCCTAACACTTTCAGGAAACAAAGCAATTAAATAATTGGATCAAGTACCAAAATCATCCTCTATTCACACGTCATCCGATAGTTATGAGTGGCAGTGAAAATGGCTGTGATGTAATATGTGCAGACTGGTTCGCAAAATTATTTAAGCTTTATCGCAACACAATGACATGCCCTCTATTTATCACTATTCAATACTGCACACGTGTGAGAAAGAATGGATTTGACACTGACTCTCCCTTCTCGACGAAATATGCTGACACGTCAGTTTCTTCGATGAATCTGTTGGACATCATCAATATTACGTCTCTTTTATTATAACGCAGACCCACCGAATCAGTTATTGATATGAGTGTGGAGCTAATTATCGATATGTTATTTGTATTGAACACACGTCAATGAGCTAGCATGCACATGTGCAGAAGCCTCTGGATGAGCAGAGATGAAGAGAAAGAGAGGCGCTAAATTCATGAGAAGTTATCGCATTTCTGTATATTTCATTATACATTCATACTTCGGATTTTGGTTTTCTCTCATTTTTTTTCTTCTCTTTCATTTGATATTCGTGAAGCGATCACTGATGATCATATTTTCCTGTTCTGCTGGAGTATATATAGATACAGTCTGACAGAATGATTGCGGTGATATTTGATTGGACGCAGGTGGTAAGAGCTTATTGAAGAGATTACAAGGGTGATGATATAAAACATGCAGGAGAGAAATTGGAAGTTCCACATCGACATGAGAATGTCCGTTGAAGATAGACTAAAGTGTGTGTTATAAGAAAACGTAATCAAATTCCACACCCTGTACGCATCTGACGCGGCAGTAGTGAAATGTCTGTTAATATGAAGGGCGTTCCAGAAGATCTGGTTTTTCGTTCGTACATTCCGAAACTTATGCGTCTGTGAAATTCATTTCACCAATCGTATGATCAAATTCAAATTCACTTTCTGTCAAATATTATTTTGATTGTTATCTGGTTGGAAGAAACTGGATTTCGTAATTCTCTCCTATATCGCAAAAGATCGTCCATTTATTATTTATTCCAGGAAGATAATAAGGAAGGATAAATCTTCTAACTGGAAGCGAACCATATGCGTACAACGGTATTGAATAGTCTGTCAATGATGAAGAATTCATTGAACATAAAAATCGATTCGATGACTTTACGGATCGCGACTTGAAATGTTAAATTTTACAATAATACAGTAAGTTGCGTAAAATTATCATTCGATAACCTTCATTCCTAAACGAATCAATATTATATACATAATTGAGCAAGGACATCATGCGGAGTTGATCTTTAGTTGAATTCCACACGTTCTTCATTTACGTCTTGCAGCGCCCATTATCGTCTATTTCCACATCTCCCAATCGGATCGCGTAACCTTTCATACTCTGTAACTTTTCATATTTCTCACCAATATACTGAAATTGAAACGATGAAAATTACTTCTAATAATTCGATTTATCGACACAATGAATTCCTTTCCCACGTTCTCTACGCCAACTTGAACATATGTCACTTTCCTGCTTCATATAATTCTTTTTTCAGACTTTCTTCATATGCATTCCCAAATTTCGAGGAAATATATATGAATGTGCGGAGAGAAATCACGAATTGATCTGTCCAAGTCCGACTACTATCACAATATCGCAGAGATGATAGAATTGAGGCTAAGATTTGTCTTAGACAAAATGATATTCGTCAATGTTGAATTGGCTCTCAACTTTGGTCCGATTATGGATTATACTTTTCTTATTCATAGGAGAAAATCATTTTGAATCTTCGTTAATGGCTAAACAGAATTCCTCGTTCTCGGAAGTTTGTGCACTGCGCTTCGAGAAGTCTCTTCATTCCCCACAAATGAAATATTCGCATGCCAAAAATCTCTACATGGAGTACCAAGACATTTTATTCCAGAGTCGACATTGACAATGAAAAATACTCCAACCGATTATCAAAACAGTGGAGTATTCAATTTGTCACATTCACAGTGTATTCTTTCAATAATTCCATGGTGACAGCCAGCAAACGTGTGATATAATATAATTTTTCTAGAGTTGAATTTGTCGCTGTTGGAATTCGTCAGAGGAATATCAAGTGCAAATTCAAAGCTATCGAACGGGGGTAGAATGTGAGAAAAATAAAAAAAGTAAAACTTTTGAAGTTTACGGTAGTGTGTGAAATGTCGAATGTATAAATCCCACTCTTTTGTCGTTATGGTCACCTACATACGCTCGCAATATATGTCTCCAAGGTTACCACTTGACGTAATGACGATGGAAAGCTTCTACACCAGTTTCTTACACGCGTATCTTACGCGAGAGTATGGCGTGAAAACCCATTTACGTTCTGATTAATGAGACTTGTCAATTAATCATTGCGCCACTTTTGAGGTGTGTAATGTGCAAAAAGCACACGACTCCAGATGCTGGATAGATGCACTAAAAACTTTGGTTTTTACCTGACTATACTAGCGCACACGATTTTAAAAAGAGGAAAATGGATCCCTGGATATATGACGAAAACGATTAATACACTCACACGATGAAATCTACCATGTCATCTTGCAATGAATGGTAATTTCGTCACCAATTGGATCCATTTTCCCCTCAGTTCTATTGCACATGTGCTTCATATGAAATGCAAATCAAGAATTATCTCAGAAAGTTCGTATTACTTCCAACAGTTTGTAAAGTTTCCCGTACACTTTATGGATTTTTTTCGATAATAGTCAACACGGCAGAATGAATTGAACTAGTAGAATAATGTTAAATCCATGTACAAGACGCCACTCACTAAGTAATTGAGTAGACATAAACACATTTATTTCACATAAAAATTCATTTCGAAACAACTAATCTCGTTACTGATCCCAAATAATTCCTTTTGTTTACTGCATCTGTTAATCACGTGCTACTCACTACTCCAAATGTACATTTCATAATTGAGATATTTGTTCTAATCGTTACAGTAGTTACACATTAATGACAATGGTGACTTATAACATTGGCAACCACTACAAGCACGTTGTCAGAGCTTGGAAGAATATATTTATCCAAAATAAAGAATACGTGACATTCCCATGTGAGAGATTCTTGTATTGTTGTTTGAGGCTCTGCAGCGACTGTATGGAAAACCAATATGGGTCCAAGGTTACGCCTAGATATAATTTCTATTCAGGTCTCTTCTTAACCTCTTTGTTGGCATTGTTGGAATATTGCGCGCAATCGAACCGAACCCTCTGTGACATATTGACGCAATAATGTATGCTTTGTTCACTCTTTTTCTATTCCATGTAATACTCAGAGAGATATCTAAAAATTTCCAATCGGAATGTAAATTGCATTAGAGCTGTTATCGTTACAACTGGAACGTCAATGATACATCAAGAATAACTTAGCATACTAAATCCATTGATGATTTTATCCCCCATGTAGAAGAAGACAGTAGCAGTGGGTGCATTTATAACTGTTTTCCTTGAATGAATGATATGTTATGACGAGATTGGGATCATAATATTTCGGTGGTTCATTCTTTCGAAATTTCGCCACAGTGTTTTAATATGAACAATAAAAAAATATGACAATACATTGATGTCTACGTAGTCACGAAAGAGTCAGGTAATTGCGTGCAACGTAAATGAATGTGAATAAAGTATTGTCTATACGATTGTCTTAATACAGCATTTAAACACCTCTCATCAAGTTGTGAGAAGATTTTCTATAGTTCCAAAGAGAGAAAGCTACTGCATACATGGATTGCGGTATTTCGGGAAGCCTTGATACACAAATGGTAAATATGCATCCACACACACACACACACACACACACACACACACACACACACACAC
>JABMBR010005674.1:0-14104 GCA_018881525.1 Meteorus sp. PSUC_FEM 10030008
GTTGCACTCACCCACACACATATATATATATATATAATGGAATAGATACAATTATAAACTTGATATACGTGGGCAGATAATAATATCAAGTATCGATTCGCTGAGAGACATCGATATAATGCCAACGCCCGACTTATGAAATTCAATTTGCATTATGGAGTCTCTATATTACAATTCAACTGATCTTTGTCTCAATAAACTTCACATTGTGTGCCTGAATGTACGTTTAGTAACAATTATTTATGCGTTAGTTGAATGAATCATAATATTGATAGTGATAAACTCATTCAAACAGTAAAGTTGAAATATGTTTTGTTCCACTATTTTTTTTTGTTGCAGTTCATGTGTTTTGTGATTTGCAAAAATAATTGGATAGTACAAATAAAAATTGAGAAATTAATTCGCGAGGGTGTGGAGGAGGTTGATGGAGGAAGCGAGGTTTTTTCTTTTGAGATCCTCCATGAGATGCGATGGAGAAGAGAGTCTCTTCATTGTCGTTGTTGTCGTTCGCAATACATTGTGCAGAAGTTTCATAAGGTACGCGTTGACTAATGCGAGGTCGTGATCCACAGTTTAATTGACGATTTATCGTGGTGATTTGCGGCGTGCCAGATCGCACGGAGAATGGAATGGTACGTATGTTTGAGTATATTCATATTCTATGAAACAACGAAAATATTATGTGCATACATTTACCACCCGCTATTCGTTCACACCATACACTACGCGTTCATATGATAGGCTCATTATGGTGGAGAATTAATTTTACACTGCGCCATGTGCTTCCATGAATCAGAATATGATTTTGATAGCCATGTGGAGAAGGAAATAATTTTGATAAAATTATTTTTATCCTCAATGGGATATAAATTGTGACAATTTCTCAAGTTTATTTTTACACAATTGTTAATAAGTGAACATTTGATTCACTCATGTGCAGTCTGTCTCGATTTCAAATCTGCCAATTATTTTGATCAATAACATTTAGATAGATAAATATTCATGTAACCATCGAATGGGTCGACATTGCTCAATGATATCAGTCATTTCCATTTATCACATTCCAGTGAGAACAATTATGTGTTTGACCATTTAAATATTAATTATTCATCATAATCACAATTAATTCCCCATAAAAATGTACACTCCAGCATTGCAACAAATTACTGCTAATTTATGCATCTATTGCAAATATACATAAATACAGTGATGTTATGTCAGGGAGAAGAAAAAAAGTTGTGAAATATTTTTGTAATACTTTATTACTATTCACTCATTGTACTTTTGTATAACGACGATAATAATTTTTTTTTCTTCCAACTAAATTACTGCGTTGTGTAATGAATTAGCCTATATATACACCTATACAGTTATCTAATGCACTGTTACAGTATGCATCGCGCTAGACTGGTGTGCAGACACATTTACTGCCATTATATTATATGAATCTATCATTACTATTACGACGTGAAAGAATAAAAAAAAAATCATTAGCGCTAATATGTGAGTACAGACATGTCTAAATATCTTTGCGTAATTTTTATATCTACACTAAATTAACATCAATCAATAAATAACCCATGCATGGAAAAAAAATAAAAGGGAAATGCAAAAATAAAAAAATTGAAACATTTTTATTTAAATACAACGGAAGAAGATAAAAATTAAAAATTAACCGCAAACAATAGATCAGATTATCAGATTGTAAATCCATTTATAAACGTCACACATCTACTGTCACACGTGTGTATATTTGTATATATGTATATGTGTATATATATTTTCTTTTGTATATAAGGTCAAAGCCCACTTTCTTGTTATATGCTACTGCCACCAACAAGCACCGCGAGATCCTCTCGCAAGAGGGAAGAGTGCACATATGTATTCTGTCGTCTTGGCGGCGGGTCTCTCTTCCCCTATAGCACAGTAATGGCTTCCCATAAAAGCGGATCGCATTCTCACGATCGTGTGCCACGTATACGCCTCGCGACGACGCCGGGGCCCCACATTTACATGAGGATAATGCGCGCACAGCCGGTTGGGACCAATCGTCGTGACTCTCTCAAACGTGGAGAGAAAGAAAGAAATAAAAAAGGAAAAAAATAAAAAAATAATGTATACATATACACTCTCATCTAAAGAATTTTCTCCTACATTCGGATAACGAACCATCGTCACTACTATTTCTCTTTCACATTTTTCTGGCCCGCGCCCCCGCACAGAATAACATAATGAACGTTTGTCGTTTGAATTTTTGGGGCCACGATTTGCACGATTTTACTGTTTTATGTATTGATGTGATATAAGGAACTGATGTTTTTCTCAGTTTATCGAGTTGCGGCTGCTTCAATCTTGCAACGATTATGATTGAGGATGTGAAAAATGTTCAAATTGAATGGAATGATTTCTACAAATAATTGATATACAATTATAAATATTTTTTATTGTGCAATGTAGAACAAGTAAAATCAAAAAACAAAGAAAACTCATCACTTTCGAAATCGTTGTGTACATGAATCAGTGGTGAACCGTATCACGATTATTACCCAAATTAATATAATGATACAAGGAAAAAAAAATGGCATACAATAAATGAATTTTTCGAACGGTAAAAAATAATTTTACCATCATTACAATCAAAAAAAAAAAAATTATATCCTACATCTTACAGTGTTGCAATGCCACTTTTAGTAATAACTACAGTAAAAATTCATCGTAACGTTGGAAGATAATAAAAATTACTCAATTTACAAATTAAAAAACCTGCACAAAAATTTCACTGTATACACATCTGCAAATAAACGTGTACAGACACGTTAATACTCATTTCATATAATGGCAAGTATAATTGTGAATGAATTAAAATTGCAGAGAAATCTCATTGCTAAAAGAATTTTTATCAATTATCGTCACATACCTATATCTTCTCTTGATGTAAATGCATATACAAAAGCTAGAGTGAATGAGGTAACGGGCACGAGAAATTCAATATATATACAAACACATACGGGTGTACATGTACGTATAATACAACTCAAATACGAGAAAAAAAAGGAACCCAACCTATACATGTGGGAAAATGTTATTGAAATTCTTGTCGAGGACGAGCACATACAGGAGACACGTCGACGACGACGAAGACGAAAACGACGATGCGGTATTGCGGGACCCCGTTAGGAGACTTCAAGGATATCCTGTGTCGCGTATAGAATATACTCGTTGGTGTGCGAGTGCAAGCGAGAAGTGTGAATTACATCAGCTGTTTGCTTTCACAGTGTGTCTTACTACTCCATATGTGTACTGTATTATTTTTAACTCCAAAAAGGCTCTCAAACATTTATACACAAAATGACGATAAAATAAATACGACGATTATGAATTTACAAGACATCGAAATATTTTCAAATTATTTTTTTCTTTATTTACTCAGCATATTGTACAAACTCGCGATGTCAGAAATTCGCTCGCGACAAAATAGAAAACAAAATTCTCATCAACAAAATACGAGGGATCTTTTTTTTATTTTATTTATCGAATGGTGTTCTTCAGTGTGAGAATTTGTCAAAGATAAAAAAGGGTACATTGTGGGACTGTAATTAAGCGATGTATTGAAAGTTTACAGTGATTGATACGGATATTTTCCCACCGGCAGAGAGATAAGAAAATGAAGGGATTGAGAATAAAAAATAAAGTTGAGAGTCATTAAGTTAATTTTTAAATGTGGTTGGAGAGTGTATGAATGTGTAAGTATAAGTGGATGAATCATTGGACTATGAACTATTGAAAAGAAGCGTGAGAGAGACAGACAGAGAGGAGGGTCGTTTGGTCACACGTAATGTGATGATTCTCATTAAGGGACAAACGTGTATGCGGGTTTGTGTTTGACTAACACGATTAGACTGTTGGTACACATACTTTCTTCTATTCAAATATTAAATGTTTTAAAATAACCATTTCAATGTGTCTATCACAATTTTATGTCTTTCATTCATGAAATATTGGACATGTACTATGATAATGTTGATGAATAATTCATTTTTTCTTTATGTAATTACATTATTTTTATGACATTTTATCCTAAAAAAAATCTAATTATTCCCCATTCACTTCTCTTTTCATCTTCCTCTCGTTCTCTATTTTTCCCCTCTTAGAAAATCTCAAATTATTGCTATGGAATGATAAAATTATTATTCATAATAACTGAAATGAAAATAATTTATTGAAATACAAACTGTGCGATCTGTAATTCTTGTGTTTATAATTTTGATATTCATTTCTGTTCTGCTTGGATAAGTCATTGTGAGATGTGGGAGCACTATGAGAGGACGATGAAGTATCAGAATGAGGGATACGAGAAAATTTCAGCGAGGCAAGGCGCCGCCATTGTGAATGAAAATAATTGCAGCGGCTCGCGGGACCCCGCAGGTCGCATGTAATTTATATCATGCCATCTTGGTGGATCCGACGAGGTTATAAATGTCGACGAGAGCCAACGGATGGAGGAGCTTTCACAAGAAAACACTCGACGTGAGCGACCAGATCATCGCGCATATAAAGTCACATTATGGTTTATTTTCATAAATTAATACTCCAAAACATTCATGAACAGAATGAAAAAAAAAAAAAATATTTGTTTTTCTCATTTATAAAATATTGACCCCAACTATTTTGTTATATATTATTAATGAACGGGTAATTATTTACGTGAGATCTATCATCGTTCAAATGGTGAAATTAATTATATAGAAGACATTTTCCATCTTTCAAAAATCATTTGAATTTTTTCATATTTATAATAAATGTACTGAACGACAGGATTTATCCATAAGAGGCAAATCAGGCTGTCGTTTCGTGGGGTATGTTTATATTTATATTTCAAATGTTACAAGTAAACAGATAAATTAGTCTCTGATTAGACGGTGCATATAGACGTTCATCGTTGTTTTTCTGTTGTGCGAGCGTGGCCGCGTGCGTGTTTACTCTCGCTTTTGAGAGAAAAATGTGTCCGTCGTATAAGGAAAACGGTTCGCGTATAGATGCGAGATTGTACACATGATGAGGGGAAAAGAATGAAAGTCAAACGAGACTATATTGCGACGGATTGAAGAGGAGATAGAGCTAACTAACAAACTAACAAACAATAATATCTGTCTAAATATGGGTAATAAACATAAAAATATCTGGATTTGAATTATTATCATTTGTGTATCGCAATTAATTCTATATTTTCAATCTTATATTTAATTTGTATATTTATAATTATTCGTCTGTATTTAGCAATAAAATGACGTACAAGTATTCATTATTTTATCACTGTGTGAGCATCAAACACATTTGCTTACTTGGTGCAATCTTGTGTTTATTCATTTGTTTCTCTCTTGATGACCGAAAGTAATGAGTGCACGTTGAAGAAAAGAGTGAGAAAAAACAACGGAAGTATTTCCCTTTCTTTATCTGAAATGAGTTTATGCATTTATAGATACTTGGCTGCTCATACGTATTATTAGTTTGAAACAGTTTCACTTTTTTTTTTCTACACTTCTGCAGTGATTCACGCGTTTATGGGGTTTACTATTGCAAGGGTATACTCGGAACTCATTCTCATATAAAGCAATTAAGTCATGATACCTTAGTCAAGCAATTAATCCTGACATGAGAAGAAAAAAATTCCCAACTACTCTTTCTTGTGGAAATAGTCAGTAAACAACCAGAGGTCCATGGAAAATTTTTGTCGGTCCAGTTTGATGGTTTTTTGATTGCAAAATTTTTATTTGGGTCAAGGAAAATTGAGGGGAATATTCGCCGATAATTTTGGTTTGTTTTCATGAAGTTTACTTGGATGTTTGTCTGAATTTCTAGCTACTGACGAATTCAGATATTTTCATTGTGAAGTTTTTCCCATTCTTTTCCCAAGTCAATACACATCATGAATTTCGTATTATCATTGTCATAATTATTATTGTAGGGAGAAAATTTCACAGAAGGTTAATTTTGAGTGAGAAAGAGGTTAATTGAAGTTCCGTTATATCAAATTGGCAAGTCATTCGATAGAAATAGCGCGCAAGGCATTCATTTCTATATACTCCGCGGTGTTTTAACATTGTATCTGGATCAAGATCTATTTGATTTGAGTGTGCACGACGCGACACAGACTTTGTTTGTATATAAAGAATATACAACATTGGACTTTATATTGAGAGTGACCGCACATGGACTCGCATAATTGCCCGTAGGTGAATTAAAATAAATTGACATGTCGATCTTAGGTATTGATCTTTCAAATAAAAATCTCTCTCCATCTCCTTCATTTTCCTTATAATAAATTTCACAACAATATTTTACGATACTTTTCATTCAGACTATTAATCAGTTCTATTTTCTTTTATCTGTGTGGACATATCATTGTAAAATACGACTTTCATCGTCTGCAACATACGACAATTGCATTGTTATTGAATTTTTTCAACCACAACCACATCACGATAAATGTAATTATGAAAAAAATTCAATTGTTGATATTATTTTCATTGCATGAACGTTCAATTCATCAATATTCATAAATGTTAATGTTGCCAAGACTTGGGAATCTACATTTAACTTCCGGTATTAAATTTAAAAACATTATTTTCATGTTGGACAATCAATTGAAATTAAAAATAAACAAACGATACGAAAACAGAAATGAATGAATAAATGAATAAATAAAAAAATAAATGCGATTAAGAAAATGGAAAAAGAATTAGAATAGATGAAAAGAGAATAGGGAAGATTGTTCCACTTTTACTGTAGATATTTCCTATACCAGTAGACAGGATCAACTAGCGACATATAATGAAATACGTGATCCATTTCGTGGTGAAAACTTACATATATACCTGTGTTCATATACATGTTTGTATATATGTCGAAACGTGTGTGAATATTTGTTAGAGTTTGGTTTGTTTTATTTCGCGGTAGCGATTCCTTTTCAGCTTTTACATTTTCAAACTACTCTTTGGCATTTCATTTTAATTGAAAACTTTCAAATCTCGATGAATCATTTTTTATCGGGTATTCAAATCACTCCTCGACATTTTGTAACTACTTTGAATTTATCATTTTAAATATTTACATGACGTAGCAATTATATAAAACTCAAACATCCCAAAAATTCCGAAAATTTCTTATCATTTTATGTATTTAACAATTCGTAGCTATGAGGAAATGTCTCAATTTCATTCTCTAATGTGATCATTAATACAGAAAAATGCTCAACTATTATCAAACACGATAAAAACGAGTTGCACCTAATGAATTCCGCATTCCTTCCCCCTCCATTTCTGACTTAATAACTGATAATTCGCGAAATTTGATGGTCATCAACGTCTAAAAATACATTTTTTCTATATCCTGCGTGCCTGACAAAAATCACGGAAAAAAAACTAAAGTGTCTTATATTTATCATCCAACTTCCGGTGCGAAGCATAACCACCATTTTTTCCATATCACTCCACCATCAACAAAAATAACATCAAATTAAATTCTTATTAATAAAATTTATCCATCTAAATAATACCACAAACTAATTCTGTTTCATTTCAAAAATACAATTATGTTAAATAATATAAACATTATATTGATATTAAAATTCGTTAAGGATTTAATTAGATGCCTAATATACATCGAGTTTGAATTACCTTCACTTTATTTTCCAAGTGAGAATAGCACACGGTATATACATATTATGTACTCATTGCTTATGATGATTTGTAATTATATAGTAGAGCACATGAAATGGGCGTATATGTATATATATAGTTTACTCCCACGCGTCACACCAGCAAATGTGTGTGCGAATCTTGAAAATCACTGACGATAATTTCTACTTTCCCATAAATAAATACATATAAACACACTTTGTGTGTAACACGACAATGAAAGTGTTATTCTATTTTTTTTTTCTCTGTGGCTTTGGGTCATGAGTTTAGAAATTAACGGTTCCTTCACGCAGAACTAATGGAATTTTTCTCACCAATATATATACATGATTATATTAGCAAATTCACTCTACCACAACAGAATTTATTTCCGGGAATATATTGCAACAATTAAAATAAAAAAAAAAAAGAAGAATGAGGTATACAAATAGAAAATATAAATAATTTACAGTGAGATTAATTTGAGTAGACGCAAACGAACATTATTCACTAAATAAAATAATATCTAATGTATGAGTAGGTACGTATTTATAGAGAGGGCGAAAGAGAGAATAACTTGTGGGTGATCGTGATTGAGTGTTGTTCTTTAGTTACCAGTCACTCGAGGTTTCTTCAGCAGTTCAAGTCTGCCTTGACCATATCAGGCCAATAATGTCTCTTACCGGTTTGTATATAATGTCCAATGAATTGTGTGATACTTGCGCGTTTTCCTCTTCCTCTCTCTTCAGCGCATCCACTTTGTATTTTTTTCTTTCCGGTTTTCCTCTTTTTTTTTTCTTCCTATTTCATGGCAGTGCTTTATGACGAACGAGTGTTGGGGAAATTATGGCAAGTGTTTCTTTTCCCTATTTGCCTCGTTGGGTTTCGAATTGTCTTTTGTTAATATCACACATGTGAAGGAAAGTTTGTCACTAGCGGATGTACAGTGAGGAACTGTAGAGTGAATTTGATATGTTAGATTTTGACATATTTTTCGAATTTACATTTAATCAATCGTCGATAGAATTTCCATTTGTACTTATTTCGAATGTAAAAATTGCTCTCAATAAAGTTTCGATTGATGTAAATTGATATGACAGTGAATATGATTTTGGGTCAGACGTGAAATTTATTCTAATGAGAAAATATTTATTCTGATTAATTTCATAATTTGGTTCAATAATTATTGAACCTCGACAAAAGATTTGTCCATTATTGATTTAATATTCTCATTTTCATGAATTTATTTGACATAGTCAAAATAGACTATAGAAAATGTTTGAATTCTGAAAGTTTGCAAGTGATACAAAATATAACACAAACAAAATTTACATAAAAATTATCTAAACACGTCACAAAAATGATTTAAACTGTTGAGAATTTCAAGCATCCATTATCGAACGGAAATTTTTCGCCTCTCTTATCTGAAATATTCTCACTTTCCAATTCATATTTTCTAAACCTTTATCTGTCAACTGTATCATTGTCATGTCAGTGAATATTTTTGCTTTAATTCCCCAAACATAAATTTCAAATGAACAAATATTACAGGATTTCACCTGAATCCTGAAATTTCCACACGAATAATAAAAATAAAATGTGCAGTGGATGTGTTAGAGAACATAAAAAAGTGTAGGAATTTTTGAAAAGGGAAGGCGAATGAGCACGACAACCACCTTGACAATAAATTCCAAGTACCCTCTTCCACAAAGTCATCCACATCCTGGATTTACGCTCGAGTTCTCACATTTTTGCCCCAGTACTTTTTTCTTCCAGGGCTCACAACTTGCGTATTAAAATAGTGTGCATATATATACACATAATAATCTACAAACAACGCCGTCATTCTCGCAGTAGTAAAATACCAATTGAAGTGTCTATGAAGTAAAAGATACCGTCCACTTTAATTTTTACGGATCATTTTCATAAGCTTTTATTAAATTAATTCTCTCTGGTTCATCTCACCGATCAAATAGAACAACAAGTCTTTCATACAACCATATATTTCGCCTCTTGACTCGCTTCAACGCTCACGCGCGCGATAGATCACCGCATAATAAATAATAAACAAATGTCATTGAGATAATTTTTTTATTCTCAATTTTACTCTATCGCACGTTTTTTGTTCACTTTCAATTTCACGTAAGAATATCCGAACATTTAATTGAATACACAAGAAATATATAAATCCGATAATTATAAATAAAATTTTATATTTACAGTGCATTGAATTAAAAACTTCGTATGACCCACGAACACAAAATAATTTTTACTCAATTGTTTTATTTGCTTTCTCATATTACATTCTCCGTAATGACAATAGAAGAATTGAGCAAATAAAAATGACAACCTTGTGCATTTCTTCTTTCTTATTATCCATCACAATCATTATTGTCATTTAATATTTTTTATTTTGCATTTAAATTAATTATTGAATAAGAGTCGTTTAAAAAAAAAAATATATTTTCTGTCATAAAAGCAAAAGCATAGCACACATTACACGTGAAAGTTATTTTATTTTCAATGGCGCGCCCGTCACTTCATCACAAACATTCATGTTTGACTAATTGTAAAGGAGCCAATATGCATAATACACGCACAGGACCATTACACGATTAACTATCTTCCTAATACATGTGAACACATACACACATTGTTATAAAATGAATTGAAAAGATATACGTCAATGTAATATTGCAAATTGACGCAATGACAAGATAGAGAATAATAAATATGACAGTGAGATAGAGGGAGAGGAAATATTATCTCAAGATTTAACTGCAAACTTTTGTATCGTTGATGCCGACTGTATATTCACAAGGCCGACTTACCGTCACGGCTCGCAGATCGATTTGATCGTGAACGATCGACCTCAGATTTATGAAGGCTCATAACGGTAATGAGGTGGTGGCTCTTCACTATTTTCCCTCTTGCATATTTACACATATAAATACATCATTTAAATTTATTCTCGTAGCAAATTGATGCATTAATAGGTGACAATGTGCAACTAATCGTGAATACATTATATGATAATGATTAATTCTAGGATATTTATAATATATTTAATTTGATAAGTACCGTTAGATTGATATTAATAATCGAATTATTAAATGGCGATGAAGATTGGGTCTTTTAATTTTAGATAGGAATGTCACATTTGCAATTTTTGTATCAATTTGGAAATTTTTGTGTAAGAGTAATGATAAATGGTGTTGGATTTTTGTTCTACTCACCAGAATAAAGAAAAAAGAGATAAATATCCAAGTATTCTTGTCTCACGACATGAGAAAAATCGTAGACGGAAAATCAATCACAATGAAGAATATTTCGGAGCACTGTCTCGTCTATAAGAATTGAATGGAATGGAAAAGTTATTGTAGCGTAGTTCTTGCTTATTTCCAGCTGATTTAATAGTTGTCTACATATTTTTGATTCTATACAGAAATATTTCTCATGCCTCAATAAAATTTACTCTCTTCACTGATCAGTTTACATCGTCATTCGTATAAAAAATCAAAAATTTAGTTCGTATGAATATTTTAGAACACCCGATATCACGTAATCGAGACGTAAAAGAAACCCTTGAAGAATTCAAAGTTAAGTGCACTTATGCGTTCATCGACGAAAAAAACTGAGCGACAGAAAAAAAAATCCCCCAAAAAGTTTCGGTTCACATCCCAAAGTAGATATTTGAATAAAAAAAAAAGAAATACAGATAAAATAAAAAGCGAAAGTTGAAGAAGTGCAAGAATTTTTTTTTCTCAGTCCCTTCTCAAATGTTTTTGTTTTTTATTGTTTATTCTATTTTTTCATTTTTTGCTCTTTATTTTCCTCTCCCCTGTCCTTCTCGAATTCTTTTTCATCAGTGTCTGTGTGAGGGTTTCTCTCCCTACACCCGCCTCTTCTATCAAGGGCCCCCTTCAAAAAAACAACCCGCCAGACGAGTTCTCTCCCACGACAACCCCGAATTTAATTTTATTCTCTAACAATATGAATTATGATTCGAAGAAAAAACTGTTTCCACTCACGTTATTTAATATCTTTCATTTATTATTTTCAAATTGCCAGGAATATTTAATTTCTGATTCTACACAACACTGTGAACTCCATCAAATTGTTATTGATATAATGAAAATGAAAAAAATTGTCAATTTAATATTTATCAATAAGATAATACAAAATAGATCATGCTTGTTATTGTTTTCAATTCTTCATAAATGAATTGCGCGACGCGAATGAAAATGAATGTCCGTCTTACACTGCACACACGACTGCGTTCCAACAACGGATGCAAACGCTCCGGTCGTCGGATTAGTACTGAGAAGGGGCCATGGCTTCCACCGTCTCGCCGGCAGGATCCGACGCGTTGCGGGGAAACTGGCTCCGCTGCTGTATATATTGGTATGGTGTGTGAGTTTTAGCCGCTCTTGGGCGCTGCAGCGCCGGCACGTTCATGCCCGCCGGTGGTGGTGCCCAGTCGTCGGTTTTCTGCGCGTTTGGTTTGTGTTTGGTGGGGATTCTCGTCGCTCATGTATTGTAAGATTGGACTTTGTGCGGGGGCGGCATTTGGCTACATGTCGAGATGATATAAACGAAGGGGTATATTTTTACTGTCTCAGTCAGAGAGGGGGTTACGCATTAATACAAATATCACATGCTGGACCACGTTACGTATCATTCAATCCCAAATGATTACATAAATACATAAATTTATGCATATTGATTCGAGCAAAAAACAAAAATCATTCGAACGCAGGAGAAATTCGAATTTTTTGATGCAACAATATTCATTCATAGCACAATCAATATCACTTATCGATAATCTATTGATTTAAAAAATGTTATGATTAAAGAATTTACAATCGCACAAAAAATTTCTACAGAAAAAAATTTCGGAAGAAGAAAAAATTTGAAAGACAAATTGAACTTTTCTTCATGTCAAAATAAATTGAATATTTAAATTTTTCGAAAAAATCTCAATATTTTTCTACACGTCACACTTGAAATGTTTTCCAAACTCTCAATATCAAACAGAATTGATCAGAAAAATATTTATACTCAGTGTATAGAGAAAATAGCACACGTGCAACTGATCAACTGAGTGTGTGAGTGCTGGAGAAAAAAAATGCAGCTGTCATAATACGAATGGCTCGTGCATTGGACTCTCACGTATTATCAATAACGTGTAAGTGTATACACAGAACAAGAATGAACTTGTATATACATATACGTATGGTTGAATTATATAGAACGAAATGCGAGTTTGGAAGTTGTATTGAAGATGACAGCATGGAAGGAAAGAACGAAACGTAGCGAAAAAGAATGAGAAAAAAAAGGAAACAAAACGGGCAATGTTGAGAGAAACAAGAGCGAAAGAGAGAGGGTGAGAGTTGTATTGGGAAAAGGGGAGACCGTCAAAGAGGGACATGATTGCACGACAGCTGTTTCATACAATATATAACACATATCGATTGTATATATGGTGCGTGCTTGTACATTCGCGTTAGGTGAAATCGCTTTTCGGTTACATGTGTGTAGGTGGAATTTCCATGGGGACGTTTATATACTATGGGCACATGTATAAATGGGGAGATGAACGATGGGGAGTTATTGAGCTTGTCTTACCGTTTTAGGGTTAGAGAATAGCTATAGTTATAAAGAGATGAGAATATTTTTCCCCTTGGCTATTGAAATAATTACACTAAGACCTTGGGACTTTACAGGCGATTGTCGGAACAATAAATCAAAAGATATTCGTTCTTTATCTATCGATTTTTTTCCTCAACGAAATGTGAATTATATTCTTCTGTACAGTAGAGAAAGAAATCACACTCTTAATCGGAGAATGAAATTATTAATTGTCTAGAATTTTTTCGAAAGAACAGAAAAATCATAAAGTTTCGATCGGTTGTTATTCGCCGATTTTATTATCCTCTGTAACTCATGAAGTTTGTAAGTTAGGATGAAAATAATGAAATACAATTCTTTTCATCGCACGATTGTGCATAAAAAACGTTGTATCAATAAATACTCTGCGACGAATAGTTTTTGAGTTACAGCTCATTGAAAAAATTGAAGGAAACTATTCTATCATAATGCAAATATACAAGTCAATTTCGTTGAATTGTTTTCAATTTTTCCTCACAATAAATATGAATTGACAATAAATCATACGTGAAATTGTAGTGTGAATCACTATTTCTCACATGCAAATACATATTTTTAGTAACAAACGATGCAATTTTATTTTTTCGATTTGTCCAGAATTTTTTACTCTCCATACCACAATGTGTTGTGGTATTATAGTATGAACATGTATGTGGCGACATTGGACACGGTATTAAAAGTCAAAGTTTCACCTGGATTGTGTCGGGCACGAGAACAAACAAATATATAAATAAAAATAAAAAAATAAATATAAATGT
>JABMBR010005675.1:0-14096 GCA_018881525.1 Meteorus sp. PSUC_FEM 10030008
GAATAATTTTTTGAATAGAGAAAATTGAATAGTTTGAAACAAGAATGGAATCTTGAAGAAACAAGTTTTCTTGAATCAAGTCATTTTTTCTATCAGTGTGGTGCCGATTCGATAGTCAAGTGAGAAAATAATGTGAATCTGCTACATTGTGAACGTCACTGAATCGTCACGATATGAAACAATGGAGATGTATATCATTTCTTGAAAAATAATTCCAACATTGACACAGAATGGTCAAACTCTGCGGGAATGAATGTCTTAATAGTTGGGGACCCGCTTGAGAATTCGTTGCATAAACCTCGAGGAAAATATTTATCGCTGGGAGATGACTGGGACTGGGACTGAATTTTACGTCCGAAGAGAAAAAGTTCAGGAGGGAGTTAAGGGCAAGAATAGAAGGAACGTTGTCTGTCAATCAGTTGGGAATAACATTGCTACAGAATCTTGAAAGCGTATTGTGCACAACTGCATCGATGTTATACTCGGGACATTTTTTTTTATTCGTCGGTAGTATTGGTTCATTGAATAACGACGAGACATTACAACATAGTACGGGGTTTGGAGTTGAGAACTGTAAATGTCTTTTTTTTTGTTCTGTCGAATGAAAAAAATAGGGCAGAGTGGAGAAAGTATATTCTATGTACAACCTTCGGTGGAGATGGTTCGTACAACGTTGGCGCGTTGGTATCTTGCCAACGATGTACATTCCATGAACCATTTCTAATATTTTCCTCTTGAGGAATAGAACATTTGTTGAAATACTTTGCTTTTAATATAGAACAATTGCATTTTGAGAATATAAAATGAAATGTGAATACGTAAGAGATTTTCTCCTCGTTCATCTTATTTTTCAGTCGATGTTAATAGAATAAAATTATATATTGAGACAGGATAGTGAGACGATGATGAGAGCGTTTCACCAATTTATCGTGTAACCTTATTGAATTCTTGAAATGCAGTGTGGATGTCAAGTGGAAAGTAGTCGCCACACAGAAAAGCTCCATGATAGAGAGTGCAAAGGAAAAAAAATGAATTTCTAACGGAGTTTTATTCCCTCCGAGCCCTTCTGTATCTCAAAGTGGAAACGATCTCTTAATAGAGTGGTAAAACTTTTTATTTCTCTAACGAATGTACGTTTATTTATTTTTACAGTAGTCATCAATGGAATAATTTTTTCTTCACGTTACTTTTTTCAATCACGTTTATTTATAGGTTAATTCAAAGTTGACTACAGTATTAATTACTGGCCACCAATCCAATTGAGGCATTTAATGATACAAACACCTGTATTGAAGTGATACACATTCGACAGAGTATTTACACTTTATAGACAATTTTTAACTCGATCCTAAACGTCAAGTCAACGGAGAAAAAAAATTGAAGTGAATATTTGTTACAACTGCAATATATCTGTTTTCATTCTACTACTTCATTTGGATCCAATTGTGACATAAAATTTCCACTGCTCGATAATTTATAGTGCACTCATCTTAAAAAGTTATGAAACGCTTTGGAAGATTGAAATCATTTACAGTGAACCTCAAGTGCCAAAATGGTCTTCTGATTGAATTTATTAGATCTTATCCGAATCATCTTTCTTCCTCTGAATGTATATATGAATGAAAGGAAGATGAACGTATGAGAGTGAAGATGGCGAATAGGGAAAGACCACCGGAGTTGGAAAGTCCAACCCACCAGTTTCAAGCCGACATTTTCCAAACCTCCAAAATGCACCATCAGGCAAAGGTCCAAGAGTGCGTATACATATACTGTTGTGTGGTGACTTGTCCTCACCCGTTATTGTCCCATAAGTTTTACCTGAACTCGAGAAAAAAAGGAGGAGAAGAATATACTGCATCCATTAGATACCAAATCGTCCTTGAGTCACATGTATCTCTTCATGCTGTAAAAGTGACATGGAAAAAAACTTAAGGCAAGAAAATTATTTGTGTGTATCACATAATGTAGGTACATAAGAAATCAACAAGGTCAAATGTCATAATGGAATGTTGAAAAAAAAGGGAACGCCACACAATTTTCCAAACCTACAGAAGGACATGTGTACGAATACACATAAATCTTGATAAAATTTCACGCTTCTATATACATATAAATCTCGACAGTGGCTTTTATAACGCTCAGATAGCGAATTAAATCGTTATGGGATGAGTGTATTAAATTGAAAAAAGAGAAATAAAACGAATTTTTGGGCCAAGTTGTACCTGGACACTCACGTTCACATCACCGCCCACATATATTGAAATATTTATCGGTCTCAAAAACATGTAACTCCTCACACCAATGGATAAATACATATCGAATACATATGAAAAGCTGCTCTACGAATTCATACTCAATTGGGGGTCCATCTGCGCTCCTTCCTCGCGTCAAAGTTTTATTAACATTTGCTCTCAAACAAATATAACTCTTTAGTTTCACATGCCGACGGAATTGTACAGATGAATTCACATGCGGTAATATGTTTATATGTATGAAATTCAATTTTGTAAGCATTGCCGTCCGGCTGTAGTTATTTTCGTTGACCTGAAAAGAATATTTCGGTTCGATAGTGAGCGCGAAATATCATTTTCCATGAAGTATTCTACACAGATTTATTTTTGCATCAGATATTGTTGTGTCAGCCTATACTGCTCTTTAACTTGACAATGTTGCTACCTTTAAAATTACACGATAGTCAGTGTTGAAATTTATTATTTAGGCAGACAAAGATGATGTTATTGATAGATGCACTCCATATTTTATAAAAAATCGAAACAAATAAAAAATTTTATTCAATTATGTAAATTCTTTGCGGTGGAATTTCAAGAATTGAGATGCCGATTTCAGTAGGGAATCGCGACGTATTTAATCAAATATGTCAGTTCATAGAGTAATTGCGATGGAAATCAGTCATAACATTTGCACAGATTATATTTGCAATGGCAGTGAGTGGAAAAATTTTGTTTCGCCAAGAGAACATTTAATCTGCTACTTTCATCACTACATCAATACGCCTTTGCATTCTTCATACTTCTTCCAAGTCGCACACATTCTTCATCATCATTTTCTCCTTATGATATCTTCACCTCCTAAAAATATTCACATTATTCATCTATGATTCATTATAAATTCCAAGAGAAAGTTGTGAACAAGGTGTATAACTAGTCCTCCACCGTCTTTACGTAACGAAAATGACCTTCAAAAATAGATACAAACATTCGGTCGGTGCATTCTTATGTACTGCATAGTCATGAACCTATTGACTTTCTTTTTCCAAAAGTTCTGTATGCGTATGAGAGTGGACTGGAACACGGCAAACTTGCCAAATATGACTGGGACTGAAAACGTGATACTGGATCATAAAAAAAAAACGGGTTGGAAAACAAATAGATAAATAACATAAAATGAAAATGTGTTTCCATTTAAAGTGTACACAGTGCAATATTTTTGATCGATATAAGTGAGCCCTCCATCGGCAATGGACTCTGTGAAGTATATGAGTATATAACGTCTGCGGGCCAAGTCTCTCTTTTGGTTACATGAGAGAGTATAGCGGCTGTAGCCTAAGAAATGCTCCCATAAACGTCGCGCCACGAATGTAGTTGCCATCTACGAAGTTGGAAGCGTCCGCGCCGTGCGCTCGACCTCAAAATATATATGTATATGTATTTACTGTATAAACCAAGTCAATGAAAGAGTGGTCCGAAACTGTATAAGAATCCACCGCCAATGTCCTCTAGCCAAAAACACAAATATCATTCCCCGAAAAGTTTCTCGACCTTCCATATATACTCGACTTATTCACAAACAAATAATAAAAGTTTGATGCAGAAATTTATATAAAAGAGAAAACGCGATACAATTTTAGTATATTAACAGTCGTATTTTTATTTTATCTCAGGAGATATCAAATGAATGAACATTTGCAGAAACAATATTGATGGTGAAAGTTTCATGCTCGAGAACCAGTATCGAACGAAAACGAGAATTTGAAGTATGTTATCGTTGATCTGAACCTGGTAATTGAGTAGCAACATTCGCCATTCGTCACTTTAAACATGGAGGATGATTCACAGAATCATTTGAATGATGAAAAGGAAGAGAAATACACCGGCAAGAGGAGATAAAACGTTACACAATATCTCGTACGGCTTTATTGGTGCGGTCGAAATTACCGATTTATATTTCTGGCGACGATTACTCAATTCTGTTTTGACTCAACTGATTACAACCATATCACTGTAAAAACCTTTCTGAGAACATATTATATAGCAACAAAAACTTGAAATCCAAAACTATTTGATTGCTCCACAAAAACTTTGGTGGAAAAATAATTTTCCTTCTTCCGTTGACATTTCTTCATTACCCTGCAGAATTATTTCCAGCAACGGGTAAAATGCAACTTCAATGACATTGACGTGAACAATAGTTGGTGCAAGGACACGCGCGCAATTGTCCGCAGGAAAATAATGCTCGCGTATATAATTTGAGTATAATGCACGAGGCGCATAGGTCGATCGCCACTAAATCGGCATTCGTGCACTTTTAATTGACAGGAATGTTTAGCAAGGTAATGAACGCCGATATGTTTGTGTCAGTGTGTATGTAGATGTATATAGTGAATGGTATATATCGAGAGAGGAGAAAGAAGAGAAGAGCAGGCCGAACCGATATGCTGCCGTTTACGTTGTTGCGGCGTAGGTTGCGCGCAGAGAAGAGCCAGCGACTAGATAGAGACACGGCTAAAGAGCATAAACATCCAACGGATGGGGCCGAGGCCGGTGCGCGCGCGATCCGCATTGTGGGCGTACTATGCCGCCTGGTACATATCTTGCTTAAATTCAGAGTGGGGTCTCTTGTATGACGCTATAGATCACTCAAACTCCGCCTGCTGGTGGCCACCGATGGGCGGAGCTTATTTAACACGGTCACCCTGTAGCGCCACGGCGCGGACACTGCTGAAATTATTCAACGAAGCAGTAAACCCGCCAAACGACTCTGTGTTCACGAGTTTATACAATTCTTACTTTACAATTACATGCTCTTTACAATTATTCATGGCAACTTCTTTTTTCCTGCATTCAACTCTATTTATATTCTTGTTCAATTTTTTCTTTCAGATCCTGAATATGCACAAGATGTTCTTCATAAATTTGAAGGTTAGTTTTTAGATTTATGCAAAATAGAAGTACAAGATCTATCAAAAACTTTGAGAACTTACGTCTTTTTGTAGTCGATGGTTGTGTGGATAATTTTTTTTCACCAACAATTGATTGAAAGACTGAAAATAATGTTTTATTCACGATAAACTGAGAGATTCACACGTGCTCGCTCACGCAACCGTAGTTCCAGCGTCAGCCGTCATCCAGAGCAGCACATTAAGGGTGTAGTGGGGAGTATATATATATAGATATATAATGTTTGTTGATGTGGTGGCGGTGCTTTATCCCCTCTTATATTCCTCCTAGATTACTAGACCGCCCATTATGCGCTGAACGCACGGGGGCCCTGTTCCTCGTGTCCTCCTGTCTTTTCTCATCTCACTATTATTATGTATATACAAATACAAATACTTTTATGATGCATTGATATATATGCCATTGGATGTTCTCGTGACTTGAGAGTAACGAGAAGCCAGGTGCCACGTGATAGGTTACATTCGATACGTATACTGCATTATATGTTCTCCAGGTGAATTATATCTTCGCGTCATACAAGCATTTATAAGTATAAATAAAAATTCACCAAGTAAAATATTACAGGAATTATTAACTTCATCTATTTGATAAAGTATTCTTACTTTCACTGCTTTCCATCATTAAATAATGGTATCTATGCATATATTTTCTCTCTCGTATTTGTCGTACGATATCCATCTTATCTTTTGAAGTACATGTCACTTTGTCCATTCATATTTTTCACTTGATTTATTAATTTTCTTCTGAGGTGCAATGGCTGCATGAAGTTAGAAATTCTGCATTGAATGACATTCAGATGACATTCATTTAGAAAAATTTTAATTGGAGTTACTACAATGGATTATGTGGGAAATAGTTTCAGTTGAGTTTTGAATAATTTTCAAGCGTTTTCCGGATGGGTGGGGCGGTTAATGACAATCCAAAAAAGATAATTATGAGGTCGTCTGGGGCCAGGTGTTATTTCCAAATCTGACGTAGAAAAAGAAAACTTTCTAACACTGCAATGTGGTAAAATTTTCCATTGTTTAAATGACATCGATATGGAACGACTTTCCTCTCATTATATTTGGGTTTTACAATTTTTTTGTGGTTGTTTCATTGCCTATTTAGTTGATTGGAACAGATTTGATCCAAGTTCTCGACTGTTACGTTCTGTCCCCTACAGGGGGGCAGACACGGCGCCGTAAAAAATTAATGACAATACACTATAAAATGACATGGCAATTGCGCGTTAATATTATTACGAGTCATATATATAGATATTTCACAGGATAATCTGTCAAGATGAAATAAAATATTTGTTTATTTTTAATTCGGGGAGAGATCGCTTTTGATGCGAATTTTAGGCAAACTCCAACGCAACCTTTCCATCTGTGTAAATACTTATGTCAAAAGAGTGAACTGAGGAAGAAAATGGGGAAGGAACATAAACAAAAATTGTTGACGCGATATATAGAGCTACGAGAAATAGAGTTAACGCGCGCGCGACGATTCCCGAGAGGAGTAGGAGGGCGGGAACGGTTGTATACGCGTGAAAGCAAGAGAGGGAGGATCGCGAGGGAGCGAGGACCTCCCCCACCACGCGTCGCAATATCGTGACGCCAGTCCGCAGTCAGTCAGCGCTGGACCGCCGCCCGCTCAATTTCGTTTTCCATTACGTCGCGAGTTTTGAGAAGGCACACGCGTTTATATAGCCTCTCATCTCACCCATCGTCCGCGCACGCTAGACAAAAACAATAGCATAAATAATATGTGAGTGAGTGTATGTTTGTTGTGTGAGAGTACCAGTCTGACTGTTTGACGTATACAAACAATATTCACAATCGATGAATCATTCCGCCGATTTATTAAACAATCAACTCAAAACAAACTCGAATGAGCAACTGCAATAAAACATTACGCGCGTGCTGATAAACAGTTGTTTTTTCATATTACATCTGCACACATATACATACCAATCACATACGCATCCTCTCACGGATCGCTTTGTTTCGAGCCCAGCCCCCCTCGCGCCTCTTGCTCCACCCCTGGCACCCACGCCCACAAATCCTTTCAGTGAAATTCGTGACGACGGCAGTGTATGTCACATTTATTCCATCATAGTTTTCAATTTTTACTTCTAGTTTTCATTTCATTCTAAAATATTTACCCGCCAAGGTATTATTCATCCGTTTGTTTTGGTGTAATAATGGAAGAATATATCAAAGTACAGTGCGAGCGATTTAATAGTGTCGCGTATTTGGAGTAACGATCAAATATTTGTATATGAAAACACGCGTTTCCCGCGTGGTGTGCTGTTGTTGAATGGTGGTTGGTGCAGTTGGTTGTGCAATTACAAAATAGATTAGGGAAAAAATAAAGGAAAGTAAATATTATTATGAAGAAGGGAAGGTAGACATTGAGTGACACCATGAGGACATGAATAATGTTATACATTTGATCTCCAACTGTTTTCCGATAATTTATACAGATATGTCAGTGGTATTGAATAATCCTCAAGTTGATGGGTGGAAATCGATGAACGGAAGACAACAAAATCCTTCAAGTGTGTGACAGCAATTCTATACATTATGTATACGTCTGAAGAATAAGTTCACAGTGGCGATTACATCTACAGTGTATAAAGTTTCTTCAGTATAATTGCAGTGACATGAGCTATTTTTATGTATAAAATAGAAGTGCAAAAGTGTTAACTTGCAGTTATATATATTCAGTGAAGAAGAAAAAAAACGGAAGGATGGAGAAAATAATTAAATGAATTGAAAAAAATTATGCATACAATAAAATAAACCCTGATGAAGATTATATAAATCTTTCAGTGCATTCCAATTGTGCGAACGAAATTTGTTCACTATAAATTTATATATAAATTTGTGTATACCGGGTCATCGTGGCAGTTACGCAGGCGTATAGACCATCTGCCAACGCTACAGTATAATCGAGTCGTCATCGAGACTATAACGACGACCACAACGCCAGCATTTTCCAGAGGCGTTGAAATAAAAATATTAAAATCATCTCGAGGGATCTTTGGAGGAGAAAACTTTGAACATCGACGCGTGAGACAAATGTCTCGACGAAAACAGCACGCACCGCAACGAATGAAATGTGAGTTTTATTTCATTATTATTTTATTTATCCTTGAATTATTTCATTATTTAAAGAAATTACCATAGTGGATTGACATAATAATCACAAATGCATGAGCATCGTCAAGTAACACTTTGTAATAAATTTTATTAAGGGTAGATGTTCATGCTCGAGGAAATTGTGGCGCGCACCACGTTGTCTCACCCACGTGGGAGGCGCCATGAGGTGGAAAACAAAATCTTGGCTCGTTTATCCGTATATTCAATCTTGGTCAAAGTTAGTTTGAACAAGCTTTAGCAATCAAAACCTTTTGTTTCGGACTCATACATTCTTTTACACTTCGTTCATATTTATCTTCACTTCATACGGCAATAAATCGCGTTGCAATGGTTGCAAGATTCAAAGCATAAATCTAATTGCGGAAGACTCTTGAGCGGCGCACGATGGAATCGTCAAGCCTTTACAGTCATGAAAGAAAAATTGTTGCGCTGTATAGCAAGTCTCAACGTGAATATTTTGAGTTGTATGTATATAGTTATGATTCAACGTAACATATACTACATTCAAATCGCAATGAAAAGAATTTATCCATATCGCTCTGAAGCATGATGCACACATTGATAATGTCATTAGAAAGTAAATACAATGACCCGTGTAGTGATTATATCGATGGATAGCATACAAAATAAGTTTGCATTGGGCCCGACGCGGTGGCGCGCGCTTATGGGACCAATCAAAGCGTAACTTTTCAAATCTTATAGCTTAGGATAATTTATTGTCGTTGGTGGCGTGGTTTATGACGCCTTTAAAATTCGAGACTGCGTTTTCAGGGCGCTAACGCAGTAACTTTCCTGCCGAGTCCGTGGTTATCCCAACTAGTGAATCACTCGTCGGATCGGCGTGCACATAAATCGAACTCACCTGACAGCCGACTCAACCGAGACGCGGTTGGAATTCTTTGGTCGCGTTGCGAAATACGAGGACACATTGTATATATATTTGTGTACCATGTATTTATACTGATACATATGAATATGTGTATAAATCATGACGGTACCAGTGTTGATGACAAGCAAATGGATGTCTATTAGCCTTCTAAATTAACTGATTGTTACATTATCTTATTGTTTTCCGGTTCTATCTATTTTGCGTCGTTTTCTCTCGATTGCTAATTTCGTCTGGATGAAATAAAAGTCAGAGCGCTGCAAACATCTTCAACACGTGTGGCAGCAATTTCAACTATGTCAAACTTTTGCCGAACTAGAATTAAACTATGCATTAATTCAAAGTATTTTTTATCACGTTGTCAAAAGAGAAAAAAAAACTGAATTATTCTTTCAATTACGAACGCGGAAGTATTTGATTTTCATTTAATTATTTGGGACGAAATCCCGTCAGTGGGATCCAAGATTAAGTCATCAGGGAAAGTTGATGAAAAATAAAAATATGTTTGACTCACCATATATGTGAATACATTTATATTGATGTGCTTAATTTCTCCATTTAATTTATCGTGTCCGGTTAGAGAGTGAAAGGTATGTAGGGTAAAACTGTTACTTATATATCAATACATGCAGCATCTCATTTTAGACAGACGTCTGGTGAGATACATAAAATAATAAGCGATTGAAAATTCATGACTCAAATACACGTCAGGATTGATAGGTGGCGCTGCAAATCACATATACATATTCATATTGACATGAAAAAAAATTGAAGTCAATACCGATGTTTATACAAGATGTTGGAAATAATTTTTGAACAATTCCACGAATGCTCTTCATTATTATCATCAATTTCATTATTTTCATGATGATCAACATTACTGTTTCACTGCACAGTTGAAAATTAGAAAACACTTTACCCCTATACAAGAATAATTTCTCACTCCTGTAACTAGAAAAATCGCCAGGGGGTCTATTGAGCTTCATCGTGTTCCCGCGTATATGTTTGAACAAACGTACACGTTTACATTTGTGTGTATGAATCCTCGTCAGTGACGTTGGATATCAAGACACATATTTACGTGGGCGTACCAAAGAAATATACTGGCTACGATAAATTTCATCGAGCACGCATTCTCTTTTAATTCTCAAACGATTAATCTCTTGCAATATCTTGCATGGGGTTAAGACATCGAATATTTATTTTTAACCTTGACGTCTTTCAATATATAAAATATATAACATACAAACGCCATAGGAGAAGTAGAAATAATAATGATGGTATGTTAAAAAATAATTGTCAATAAACTTTGTTTAATTGATATTGAATATTTTATCGTTTTGCTTTCCGTATATTCATATAGGGAAATTCATTCATAGTTAGTGAAATGTGTACTTTTATGTTCTTCACTGTCAAGAATATTTTTTCATGTCAACTTCCTTTATTAGAGGGACTGTATGAATGAATACTCGTTTATGAAAGACATAAGCGTATTTGAAATTTCTTTGAATGGTATTTAATTGGGTAAAAATACTCGACTACACGTTTGAATGACAGGAATTACATTAAAGCTTTTTATTTGCAAATGGAAAAGAAAATAATAGAAGTTGATGAAAGTGTTCTATTTGCAGAACTTCTAAATAAGATTACTGGTCTAAATGATGATACGTAGATAGATATATTCCTTCACCGTGATGAGTGTGCAATGACAAACTCAACGATGTTGCATTTTCATTGATGGGAAATGAATGCTCCAACTCACATATAACACTTCGTTGTCGTGACTCACTTTTGCTTCAACTCTCTATTTATTTATTTCTCAGCCTCTCTTTCACTGCTTCCCACCCTCTCGCTCTTTCACATTCTGAAATTTAGTTGGTAGCGTTTATTTATGGAATGAAACGAATGAAAGGAGCATCGCGATGCATTAACGACGCGCGCTACGACGACGAATATCACCGAGACTGAAAATGAGTGATACGTCGAGAGAATCGCATGATTTATTCAAATGACCAACTTCTACTCGTGACTTGATACTATATTTAGATATAATACACACACCAGTCTTGTCGCGTTCTCGTTAGTAGGCCCTTCTTCTCCATTGATTTCAATCATCTCAACTGAACATATTATAGCACCATGGTGTCTTTTAGCTCGCCCGGAAGTATTCTCTGAAATTCGTATATAATGTCGGATTTTTTTCTCTTGATGTTTTTCTCTCAAAGAAGAAAAAAAGAGGAACAAAAAAAAATTTACGTTATCCAGGAGGGGTTAGTGTGAACGCGCGATGTATTCACCACAGTGAAACGTTGATTTTTCCTCAAGCGCGTGACAGATTTATGGCTTGCCGTTCCATACTGGTCCTCGAGATTCCAGAAAAAGTCCACAAGGCCCAAAAATTCCATGACCCATTGTTGTAGGGTGAAAGTTTGCGCAATGGGTCTTTCCTATGTGATGCATATTATAACGCAGCTGAAACGGTAGGCGCGTAACAGACAGTAAGGGCCCACGAATTATTGGTGCCCCGGTGCAGAGATCACAATTGCAATAATTTCACTTGACACATGCATACAATATAAATTCATGAGTATATAATATTTCATGTATGTCTGTATGTTCCAAGATGAGTGGTGACTTTGCTGCTGTTACTCGCACTTTGGGTATATGAAACGTGAATAAATATGACAACGTGACTGAGTATTCTGCAAATCTTGCTGATACAACCGATAATATTCATTTGAACTTGGTGGAAAAAAAAAAACGGAATTAATTAATACTAAATACACAAAATTTATCGAATAATAAATATCGGAAATTATTTTAATAATGTTTCATATATAAACGCAAACATTGAAAATATTTTATATGCAGCATTAATAATTAATTGAAACAATTTTATCTCCTTTGTCAATATATCATGTGTACAGTGTAACACAAAATATTTTTCGTATTGATACTACATATACTGTAGTTCGGTTGCATTTATCCGCCATCTTTCCACTTGTCATTGGTTGGGAAAAAAGGAGGAATGAAAGGACGGGAAAAAAAAAACCAGAAAATGTCAACGTTGAGAGATCTGTACAGCATGGGCATGAAGTTATAGACATTGGTCGAGCCCACGACGGGAGACCAACGTCCTCGAGTCCCAACGGGCATATAGCGTCGCGGCGCTAATAAATTAGCCTTAAGAAAAAAAAATAAAAAAATAAAAATGGCCGGATGACGAATGCCCGATGCCTGATGGTGTCTAAAGCCAGAGTCATGGAAACGTGGCGGGAGAGCGAGGCGACATATGACGGAGTATAGGTATATATACAATTTGTGTATATGCAAGAGTGAGGGACAGAGGTAAAGAGTGGCAAAGGGGAAGAGAGTGTAGTGAAAGATAAAGAGGCTGCTATGTCGTAAGAGTCAACGCGAGGGGCTAAAGAACACTTTGGATAGTCACTATTATAGCACACACATCAAAGACCCGTCCAAGAACACCAACCACACTCACAGCAATATTAAATGTCCAATAATTATAATTAATTGCATTTGATGTTGGATTATCATTGGATACTGCAGTGCAATTAATTGAAATGAACCGCTGGTGAAAACAGAATTGTCAATAAAGTAAAAGCAAATGGACGAAAAATTTGGTGGTTATTAAAATGAAACTTTGTTGAAAATTGATGCGGGCAGGATTGGGTTGATCACATTTCCAAATGGGAAATTATATATGAATAATCGACAGAGAGAGTTATCGGATATCTTGCATGCATACATATGAATATGAATATATATGTGGGATGAAATATGCAGCACTGAATGCCCCAGATGTGCAAAATTCTATACTCTGCCTCATCATTTCCAAGAATATTTATATGAATTCATCAATGTATGTAAAGTGATGTGTTGGACATCAATCAATACCATGAATGATGAACTCGACTGTTAGAGCAACTAAACAATTATTATAGCATTGTATACAGCGAAAGTCATGAAATTTTCATGAAGGGATGCAGTGAACGAATGGATTCCTCTCCAATTTCATCCTTTTCCGTTCACGTCCGCCAATAATTTTTATGGAATTATTGTTTTGTGTTGCAAAGCGGAAATATTCTCATTTTCAATTGTCATTCATATTTTCAATGTTCATGTCGAGTTGCTTTGGTTGATAAGTGAAAATGATGTTTATTTTGTCGAGTGATTTTGCCCACTGATGCAGTACGTTTACAACTATTCTCATAAATGTTTATCGAATGCAGTGTTGAAATCTACTCAATCAACAAATACTCTTTCATTATACACAGACGAATATAAATTTGATCCTACAGAATATATAAACATGCGTTGGTATAAAATACTACTGACCAGTGGACAAAATACGCTTGAGCGATCTCCATTACGATGGAAATTCCATTATCCTCTGGAAGAAGAGTCCCTCGATACCTCAACACAAGTAATCGAACACGAGCATTTCCCCTTGTGTCGCGCTTTTCCTCCTCACCCCAATTGACTCTGTCTCTTTTGTTCCAACTCAAGACATCATATATATATTTTGTCTCATCAAATAATCCCGAGAGGAAAATGTTTCCTTTACCTTGAAGTCTTCTAGTCAAACTCACTTACTCGTCACTGCAGCGACAGTCGATTATCCTAATGCAATAAAAAAAAAGGTATATGAATAGCAAACGCGTGTGTGAAACTAAATACACAAAGTTACTTGGAGAGCCCACCGCACTCGGCTGTGTCTTTATCCCTCTACTCGCATCCATATAGACTTCATGGATGTGTGTGACCAACTGTTACATCTATATATAATGCAGTAGCCTGTACATTCACGTATACACATATATATATATATATATATATGTGTGT